>UYYA01004115.1:0-34971 GCA_900624975.1 Angiostrongylus costaricensis | reverse complement strand
TGTAGTGGTGAAGTGCGCTGCTCCCCGGTAAGGACAACAGCGCGTGTTCGTTCCCCACTGCATACACCTGTGGTCTGGAGTTTTGCAGATATCTCAGCATTTCATACGAGAAATCGATACTGTCGAAAATGTCAGCTACTGTTGTGCTGTGTGTGTTTTTTGTACAGAAGTAAAGATATACTGTATAACAATCTCGTGGTTGTTGAAAAATCAAACAGCACGTTTGCGCACGTAGTGTCGACACTTCTGGCCACTGAGCTTCATGTGCCTCTACTAGAACACATAAAGGTTAGTTCTCCTAGAGCTACGAAACTGTGTGCACAAGAAATGAAAGGCTTGATAATTTACCGATATGAGTGAAATTTGGACGACTTTAGAGGAAGTTGTTTCTGATCGAAGACCTTTCATTCGTTTCACTTTTTTTAAAAGTTTCTGACACTCCACCTTCATGTTTCTTCCTAGAGGCATAAAACTCCGTAAGAAGCTTTTTTCAGCGAGTGCAAGTCTCTCAAACAAATGAAATGAACAAAAGTGTGTAGTCGATCAGCTAACTGTTTCATTAAAAATCGATCTTTTCGCGCTTCTTGTGCTTATCAGTGAAGTAAACAAGGTGGTATAAATGTCTTTAATTCTCAAGGAAAGTCATTATTCATGTGAATTGTCCCATGAAAAGTGGGTGGGATGACATTGTGACGACAAAGATGAATGGATGATTGGCGAGGAACGCTTTAAGTTCAGATTTAAGGCTTTTGTATGACACCTTGCTGTTAGTCGCAGCTGCTGCTGTGGTTGATTCCTCGTCCATCTGCAAACTTCACATTTAAAACAAAAAAAAAATGAATAAATCACAAAACAAACTTTCAATTTTTCCATAAAATTTTTAACATTTTTTGAAACGTTGACGTTTCCCATCAAAATTCCTTAAGATACCAATAAGCCCGATTGTAACTGACAAAAGCACATTTGGTCTTGATAATCGCTCGAAAGACTGTTTTATGCGATTCTGACTGCTTCTGGTTTTTCTTCTTCCAGGATCTTTTTCAACGTCGTCACGCAACTCACCTCAATGATTGCTCTGTGATTAGCATCCGAAATGTATAGATGAGGCGGCCTCACGGTACCGGTAAGATCGGCATTTTTGGTAAAAATTTCTGTGACATTCATTGAGATCAGCGCTGGCTTTAACATGAAATTCGACTCAATCTTCAGTTTAGGAATGGCTACCTGAATGTCATTCGTATTCCGCGTTAATTATACTCAAATAGTTGTTTATTACAATGCTTTTTTTATTTACTGCCTACTGTAATTTTCACGGCAGGATATTATGTGAAATCAACCACAACGATGCTGAGATATTCGCAAAACCTGGACCCCGGACCAGATCGAATCACGATTTTCCTTTCCGGTAGTTCACGCATTACACACTGCGCTACGGAAGCCCTTGCTGTGGCTTTCTGTCGACTAGTTCTCTTTTATTTATTTCTTTCTTTCAGTTAGCTAGGAAACGAAAGTCGCAGTTCGATCTGGCCCGGGCTCTAAGTTTTGCGAATATTTCAACATCGTTGTACTTGTTTATTCTTTAATTTGAACATAAGGTCCGTTATGCATAAACGAAACCCTTAACATCAGCTTTCTCTTTCGGCTGTTTATGTTTTATTTATAAGGTTCTCATATCCGTTTGGATTTTATACTGACTAGTGATTTCTGCTCAGAAGTTAGAGGGCAAGTGAAAACGAAGCCATAACGAGCTTCACGACGTTGGATGACCTTCGATGAACCGCACAACGAAATGCAAAACGAACCGATACATTGGCCAGCTTCAATTCAGCAAGGATCTTCAGAATTTTTTCCCCGCTCAGTTTGTTACGGAGCGCATCAAGGCCGAATCTGTAGCAAACCAGAGTTTAGAACAACCTCAAAGGGCGTAGGACGCACATTCTATAGACCTTTTCTTGGGTAATAAAATGCTGAACGCATAGTTGGCGTCCTTATATTGCAGTGACAAAACCTTCATGTCCTCGTTTTCAGCATAGAGTCTTTGTGCTTCTCTAATTCTCATATAAACTACCTAGAATTGTTACATTAATATCTGTAAGCAACATCTAGCATGCTAATGTGTCCAACTTATTATTTGTGACAACTCTCAAGGAAATTGTGGTCTTTTATCACCAAAATGATGGCCGTCCCAAAAAAATTGTTGTTAACAAAAATGACTTTATCTTTTAAATTTTGTACCACTACTTTAGTCTTCCTTTCGTAGTGCTCTATAAATAGACTTAATCAGCTGTTCCCTCACCAGACGAAAAAAAGTTCCAAAAATTGATCGGATTCTATGAGCACCTATTATATTGTTAACGTTAAAAATAAGACGTGGAGGTAATGTCTTCCTTTCTACATAGTCCTTTACATCCGATTACACACCATTTTGATTTGCTTATCCTTAAATAATCTTGGATACTCGGACGGCCCATAATTACTGGTTATGCGGACCCAGCAAAATTTCTACTATTTTAGTGTTTTGCTGGTCTAGCCATCGTGGTTCCCTGGAAGCCCGAAGTCAGCCAGTTTAAGGTCTGCCCCAGATCATCACTATCGCAGGCAGCCGCAGCCCCTGTGGATCAATGGGAGACTTGCCACCATATGCACAGTTTGATACCAAGACGGTGGTGAATCTCGGTATTGCTTTACTCTTAGCTGGGCTTCCTGATGGAAACGCTGAACTCTTTCTCAGCCTGGGAGACCCTGCCGGAGGGAAGAATCCCCCGATGTACATCGCAGTCCGACACCCAGGAACACCTCCTAGCCACAATGAGTAAAACCAGTAAACCGTTGGGAGGCTTTAAATAATCAACTTCCTAAATATCAATTTTATGTATGGTACGTTTGTTTTAAGCAAAAGAAACGTATTGCACCTCTCTCGAAGCCGCTTTAGAACTGTAAAATTTTGCCTTTCTGCTCTCCTTCTTCGAGAACTTATGTTCCCATTCGGCACAAAAGTAGATAGCGTTGACAATGAGCGAGTGAGCTCCTGCAATTTAGCTACTTTTCGTTCCATTTCTATTTTTGCATATCAAATTGGAAGAAGATATATCAGTATATTGAGCAGTATTTTTAGCGGACGGGTAGCACAGTGATAGTCGGTCACAAGGATGGTGCTAGTTCGACACCACCCCTAACTCAAGAGGGTTCTTATCCCACCAGCGCAGGGAATTTAGTACCAGAGTTGTCTGTGGGCAGTTCACTCTCTGCTATCTGAGTGGCATCGCTTTACTGCAGCTATCCCAAGACTCCAAGAAGAATCAACTTGTACAGCATTCAGCATCGTTCATAGAAAGGACGACAATGCTTAACCAACAGTCGAATCCACTCGCAAAATGTTCGAAGACCATGAATGATGGATAACAGAAGAAAACGAGGCGAATGTAGGTAAAAACGGTTAGTATAAAATAGAGAAGACTTCGGTTCGTGTATCTGGAAACGAAGGTACCGCAGATAATAGAGAAACAGCGCATTCATTACGGTCGATGGTTCGAAGTCGTCTAAGGGCAGTCAAACCTATCATCTCACCCGCATTGTGGCAAACTGGAATCAGGTTTTCTGAGAGAAGCTTCGCAAAATTCACAAAGACCTTTAAGTCTTGTGCTGAGTACCTGGGAATGTTCCAGCAGTACTTTGCTATGATAAAATCTTCATGTTTCAACCAAAAATCACGCGGAAATCGCAAGAAACAGAGAGGTTCTGGGATTCGCGTAATGTGTAAAGATGAGATATAAAGACTACCGAACGTAGGAGAAACTCATTGTTATTCAGAGCTATATTTCAGATATTATCCTGAACGAGTGATGTTCTTGTTTTTGATAAACAGAGAAATACATATACAGTACATATTTACGTGTATATAAATATGTATATATATGTGTATGTAGGTTACAAGGGCTCGTGTGGCGCAGTAGTCGGAGGAATGCAACACACGTGGAATCGATCCTCACGCCCATAGCCCACCACGGCTTTCATATCTTCGGGGTCGACAAATTGGTACCAGACTTGTCTGGGAGGATAGTAGCACTGGCTCGATACATCGGTAGGACACGGAGATTCATTGTAAAGGCCAGATATGCATTAAATCTTCTCTAAACTATGCTTAATAATGTCGAATGCATGGTGCATCCTTCAGGGATTGATCAATGTCGAGAGCTTTATCCTTTATCTTTCTTTATGTAGGTGACATGTGACATATAATAGGTGTAATTAAAAATTTGTAGTAACATATGATTGTAATGTATTTAGTTGTAGTTATTTAAATACGTAATTCTGTTAATACTGAAGTTATGAAATCTTAGTTATATATACGCATACATATAGGAGTAGCGCAGTGGTTAATGATGTCGTCGACCAAGTAGCAGAGGCGCTAGTTCGAGTCCCACCCTAACGCTGGCCTGTGATCCACATCGGAACGCCGAAGCCCATCTACATCCACGATTACAAGCAGAATGGACTCGACCAGTATTCTACGTTATTTACAAAAGAGATGAAATCCTCAAGGTGCAGCTGGAACCGGAAAGTGTTTGAAGATCCTTGTGGACGATGAATGCGTGGAAAACGAATCGATTGCGTTCTGGGATCCTCACAGATGTTGATGATGAGTTGTGTTAAAAAGCACATATAATCTGTGATTGCAAACTACATCAATAACATACCTTTCACACTGTTACCGTTCACCATGTCAACAATTTTGCCATCCGTTTTTGTCTCCACAAAGTTATTGATGATCTAAAAAAGCCTTGGAAGATGAAAAGAAGTTAAAGTGAAGTACCGCAGAACGTTTTATTCATGTAATTATCAATGTTAGTCCTTATTTAAGTTTAATTCATTGTATAGAACGATAGCAACGGGGAATACATCTCATCATCTCTAGATCAGTGAGATCATTCAGCACCTAATTGCTTAGCGTTTTCACCGTGCTGGAGCTGTTGGCTAGTCGAGCACTGCCACCAGCTTCTGAGTCATGAGAGTTACATGTCGATTTTAGAGAACAAAGAAACAAAGAAAGCGACTAAGTTCACTGGAGTAGGACTGAGTATCGCATTTAAGCAGCATTTTCTTGGCGATTGAATGTGTCTGACCTTAGCTGCTCGGTGAGGTGACTGAAAATCACAGGCTTCCACTTTTGCGTTGTAGTTCTTCTCGATGAGTTCTCGATACTCGTTTATGATTGTGAAATGTTTGCTGAAATGATTTTTTTATTCTCTATATGCTCGTCTTCTTCCATAAATTTGTGGGTGTCTGCTTACTCATCTCCTCCACACGGTTTTTTGGTCATAGACAGATAAATACGGGTCTCACCACAACTCACCTTCTTCGATTTACTCCTACAGTAATATCGATTTTTACTGGTACCCTCCCGATAGCTAACAGCTTCGTCATGTTCTTCAGTGCTCAAATGTAATGTAAGGCGTTGGGTTAATGCTCTCATTTGCAGCTTATTCTCCCTTTAGTAGAATAAATTCGACAAGTCTCATCGTAAGGCGAACTGAGTGTAAGCCACCGTCAAAAAACTCTGTGATCTTGATACTGGCCCCACTAAGAAAATTTTGCCAAACTAACGAAGAAAATCCACTAAAGCACCTAGGTTTCTTCGATGATGGTAGAAGATTCAAATAACCAAATATCGCGAGAACATACTCCATAAAGAATCCGTTTGCTATCATGCTCTGAACTCCATGTCTAGCTTCCGAAATATTCATCGCTAACTTTGAATAATGGTGGTGGATCTCCAAATCGGATGCTCCTTAATGTCTTTTCATTCATGACAATGTAAAGAGCTATGCCATGTAGAATACACCAATTCGATTGACAGAATATCGACTAAAACCGTGAAGGAAAACCCTATTTTTGCATGAAATCTGCCTTTTTGGGCGTTTTTTACCTTTACATAGAACACTGTTTAGTTGAGCTTTCGTTTTACAATTAGCACCGGCTTGAATTACTGTTAGGGCGAAGATTATGGAAGCTGGTGAAAGAACCAACGACTCGTTTATCGCGGCCCAACGAAGCAAATTCAGTCCGAAGTCCATTTGAGACGCCAAAAACACACTAAAATTGAATACCTAATGAACATCTACAAAATTCCACTCTGCAAAAATATACGTTTAGCTAAATTTTTTATTACTACAAGTATAAATCAAGTGGATGATAAACCTAATAGTGCATATTTCAGTTTAAATCGCCTACTTTGAGTAATAGTAGTTGGGAGTACGACAACCCTGTAGTCCAGTCGAAAGGACGTGCAACGTGTTCTCCAGGTCATTGCTAGTAGAACCTCCCACTTCAATGCCTTAGCAAGAAGGCACGCGTGTTCATCAAAAATCGAGATGGTTACTGTCATATGATAGCTTTGAAGAAAAAATGGATAGGAACGCTTTTACGATATCTAGCTCCTCATCATTTTCATCTCTACGATATCATAACAGACATGAAGCTTGACTTTCGCATCCTACCGTCATCTTCACGGCAAAATTTAACCCATGGCAAAAAAGACAAGAAGTAGAAAGCTTTACACGCAAATCTTAATCGTAGGCAATTCCACGTAATAAAATGGGGCAAATTAACTTCTCATCGATTATAATTTTGACCTTGCTTTCAAATGTCAGACATACCTAGCAGTACACACATGATCATTGTTCTAATCTCGTCCCTGCCTAACTACGGTACTTACGGCTCCTGGGTCCACAAATTAGTGCCAGACTTATCTTAAGAAAGTCCCATACTATAAACGCTGTTGCAGAGCTGTCTCAACATCCCTGGGAGAATCAATTCGACAAAGATTCAAGAACACCCATAAAGACAAAAGCAACAGTTTAACTCATGCGGAAGTCCAAATCTCTTCCGTGAACTCGAAAGACCGACTTTCTATGAACCTCGGCATAGATAGTTGATACATTTATTTATATGATCTTATAAACTGATCTTCTTAAGCTGACGCGAGGTTGGTACAGATCTTCGTTGTCGTTGTCGTTGTCGTTGTTTTTGTGCGGGACATAACATCACGGCTCTGAGGAAGGCGAAGTCGCCGAAACGTCAGCCATCGTTCAATAACATCAAAAACAACGACAACGACAACGACAACGAAGATCTGTACCAACCTCGCGTCAGCTTAAGAAGATCAGTTTATAAGATCATATAAATAAATGTATCTTTCGTGAACCTCGAATGCGAGACAACGAAAGAAATAAAAATTTGCCGGGACACAAAGTGTAAACATGGAGTATATAGAAAAGTGAGCAGTGATCGTATTAAATTCAAGAGATACATTACTTTTCACTGATCGACATGTCGTAGGATGTTGTTGCCTTCCAAATGAAATATTATCGTTCTTGAGTTATCCAATATCACTCCGAGCAGCTTCACTGAAGATGAAAAAGGCTTAGTTTCACTCGAGATTTAGAAGAGAAAACGGAAAACAACACGACGTAACGGGTTACATGGTTAGTGCACAGTTTAAATGTCAAAAATTCGTACAAATTACTCTTCAACAATGAGAATATCGATGAGGAAGGATTCAATTTCTTCTTACCTTTTCAACTACTCAGTTCCTTCTTGAAATCTCTTACTAACAGCACTTCCTTGAACTAGGTTTCTTGGAAATTAATGTCGGATTTCAACCCCTATTTTTGTAGGAGCAAATCTCAGCACACAATCAATTTCACTAGTTTGAATAAAAGCTATTGAAATTTACACCTTTCCACCAGCGAAAACGAAGCTCACATCAGTTGCGAAATTTTTTGGCTTTTGGGGGCGATGAGGACATTGAACGCTGTATTGGTCTCGGTTTAGTTGCTGAAGCATTTCTCGTAAAGGAAGTTATCAAGATTCTTGAGAAAGTGCTAGTTGATAGGGTAGAGGTCAGACGAGTATGAATCCTGAGGAGAACTCTCATAGCCCAGTTCATTCAATTTCTGCAGTGTCGGTAGAGCGACATGTGGCGGCACGTCATTGTGGGAAGAATTGGTGCCTTTATGTTGAGCAACGACGCGGCGAACAGCCATTGAAGTTTCTTGTGCATTTTGGTGAAATACTGGACCTAGTTTTCTGCAGTAATCGCTTCATCGGAATTCATAACCCTGTGATGGAACAAGCTGTAGAGCGTCACACTCGGTATAACCTTGTTTTAGTGCAGTTTCGGTTTCGAGGAGTATTGTGGAACTTCATCGCGTTCCAACCACTGTTTTCGTTGGTTGCCGCCGTTAATCCATTTCTCATTGCATGTCACAACATTGGTGAAAAACGATCGTTCTGGTTGTGCAGAAGAAGCGACAACGGCGCCTCAAAACGGCGATTTGTTCGATTCAGAAAAAACTGACTTTCACTAAACCTCAGTAATATTAACCAATAATTTTTCCACACGTTCGAGCTGACGCGATGCTGGTACAAAACTTTTATTCGGCTAACATTTCGGTGTCTAAGCTTCCATCGGAGCCTCCAAATCGAATCCAAAAGAGATAGTGCCGCTCGAATGGGGCACTTCCCACGACGGTGCCCTTTTATACAGCACTCTATGCGACAGTGAATAACTACGTCGCCACAGCGGCAACCTGTGAACCACGAACTCGTATCAATACGGGTCTGAAGAAAGCAAAGGCGCCGAGTAAAAGTTATACCAATATCGAGTCACTTCAATCAATCTGAAAATTGTTAATTTTTTGACTGTCACTGAATCTGGGTGACATCAATTTTTCGAGTTTCTTATACTTCTCAGTCATCTTTAGACGTTTAAGACGTTAAGGTGCTTACAATGAGTTTTTCTGTGGGCTCCCGAGAGGTTTTGTTTGCATTTTATTCTACCAAACCCTATAATTCATCGTCGTTGATAGCGTGAGGACTACGGCGACGTTTTCCACTTTGAGGTTCGATTTCACTACGATGAAATTTTCTAAACTAACGGTGTTTCAACCCATTCGACTGAGTCCTGTCCGAGCTATATTTCGTTGAGTTATATCTGTAGAAATTGCCGCTTTGTAGAAAATAAAACTCTTATTTTAATTTGCTTATATGTAACGAAATTGTATAAAATGAGATCTGCAATAATATGTGTTAATTCAGCATTTGAAAAAAAAACTTTTACTAGCCCGTAAAAGGATAAGAAAGGACAGAGCTCTCGGCGTAGCTCAATCCCTGAGGTATGCGCCATGCATCCGACTTCATTAAGTATTGTTGGAGGTGATTGAATTCATATCTGGCCTTTACTCGCTGTGACCTACCGATGGATCGAGCCAGTATTGCTATCCTCCGAGAAAAGTCTGGTACCGATTTGCCGACCCTGGAAACGTGGAAGGCTTCGTGAGCCTCGGGCGAGGAGATCGATCCCATGCGTGTTGCGGAGCCTCCGGCCACTGTGCCACTCGCACCACTTTACTAGACCATATGCAATCATAAATCCGGTATTTTTTTAACTTTATCCTATATGACTTCTCTTCACGTCTACTGTGTGAATCCCAACACTTCTCACATTCGATTCGTTTCGTCACATCCATCACCCATGAAGATCTAACTTTTACGTGCCGCTTCGGCTGCTGCTTGACGATTTTTATTTCATACTCAGTGTCGTAGAATGCTAGTCGAGTGGATTCTCCCTGGAGTGCTGAGATAGCCGAACTGGAGCGTTTCCAATTAGATTGCACAAAACTATTATTCCTAGACAAGTCCGTTACCAATTTCGCGACCCGGAATGGGTGAGAAGCTCGGTATGCCTGGGGCAGGATCGAACCAGCCCCGCGCTCGTGATGATCGGCCTCACAACCACTGTGCTATCCGTTCTTTTAATTCGGCATTAATTTTCGAAAAGTCTAATATTTAGTTTACCCAACAAATCTGTTGACAACTTGAGCATGATTATTAAGTGTTCAAAAAAAATTACAGATATAACGATTAAGTTTGCTTGGAATATACAATGGTGTCGAGTAGAAGGAGTTTACTGCTTTACTTAGAATATGAACAGGATTAATTGTTCTATGACGTTAGAGCAAGCTGATGTGCGTAACTAGACACAACATCTTTTTTAGTGCAACATTATTTCTTTCCCATTCACATGACCATCTACAATAATAGAACGCTTAGAAAACTGAATAGAACACTGAACTCAAACGACTTAGTCGAAATGTGGTGAAATATTTATCACGTAGCTACATGCTAATACTGTTCATTACACAGATGGTCCAACGTATCCATGCTCCGGTTGTGCCCCGCACAAAGTCCACAAAATCTCTCATCCATCCTTGGTTGGGAAAGTGCCACCCATACTTGCACAGCAACAGTTCACATCCCCCGGTTCACGTAGGAGAGCTGAAGAGAGTGATTGCATGAGTTCGTTAAGGGGTTATCAGATCTCTTGTAAAGCATGAGGGGACCATTATATAGAGGAAAAGGGTGGACTACTGCGCATCAGCATAAAAAAACACCGAGTTAGTAACTTTGATGTTACACCAAATACCCCACTAGGGGCGCATAGGAAACAGAGACATAACGGAAAGTCACTGTTCTAGCAGGGAAATCCAAAACATCAGCGCGTAAAACTTTTAAACCGTCCTGGATAAATTCCAAAAATCCAAAAATGAACCGCGAAGAGAATTGCTTTGTTATCACTTTCGACGTTGGGCCATTCCGCAGACTCCTTCCTTCCTTCCTTCCTAGTTTTTTGACGTGAGCCAAGCACATTCCTCACCCATGTAAGACTGTGTGATAGTCTTCATCAAAAACTGGATGATATACAAAGAGCAAAACGGTGAATGTTTAAAAGAAGATGCTTGTTATGCAAATTACACTACTAGTTTTATCTTCTGAGGTTATGAAAGTGTTCAGCTTAGTAGATTGCGTGTCAATTTGACCATTCCAAGATCTGAAAAAAAGCGAACCCCGCACAAAATGAGTAAATGCCGTAATAACAACCTCACTTTTGCTCATCGAGAAAACAATGGATTATACATCCACTTCATAAATTAGATTGGCGACACTGCTAGGAAGGCCAAAAGTTTAGTAAAGCTACGATATGTCGGAGAGACCACGAATCTCACTCATATAAGGGATCTCGAGCCGGTTAGTCGCGAGGCTACGTAGCGCGTCCACAGGTGGCGGATAGGGACCAAAAGCGACTTTGCTTCCCTGAGGCACAGGTGGATACAGGGGATGGACTCCCTGTTTCTGCTGCGCCTATTTGGCAAATACTGTCTGTATTTGGTAGGCGTATTCATGCATGCGTGTGTGGGTGCGTTCTTGCTTATGCGGATTCCATTCTATAGGTCAAATCGGCCAAAAGCCTGCAATCAAGTGACAGAGAAGTATATGGGAGGCGGTTAGGAGTCGCCTCTAACAAATTAGCCCCATGTCTACTCTGCCAGAGACTGGAAAGCTATCCGTGAGTACGCCCAGCCCCCACGTTCAGAGACCAGCAAGCTATACATGGGCATCAAAATGCTGAACACAGTAAAAAAAAATGGGCCTTATTCCCCTGACTCTGAAGGGGCCCCCAGTTTCGCAGTGTTGGGTAAGACAAGTACGCAAAGGCTGCTGAAATCTCAGGACCAATGGAAACTGCCTGAATCGCGAAGAACTATGGTGACGATCTGTGCCTACAATGCACGTACACTTACTTCCGAGTCCTCGATAGAAGACTTGCTCATGCAAGCAAGTAGGATAAGGTACGACGTCATTGGCCTGGCTGAGACGAGACGACGCCACCCATTCAACGCCGTCTATGACACTGGAAAAGAACTGTTCCTCGGAACATGCGACAGTAGAGGAGTCTGCGGCGTCGTCGTTCTCAACACGGGTTTGTCCACGGACATCGATTCATTCGAACAGCTTACAACCCGAATCGGACGTTCACGATTAAAAAGTTGTGGATAAATACCGGCTTTCACAATTTTCGTCGTTTATGCGCGGACATTAAACTATGACGAAAAAAAAATCGAAGCGTTCTATATGGACTTGGAGAAGTTCTATAGGGACCATACATTCTTCAAGGTCATCATTGGAGATTTCAATGTCAAGACTGCGCCAAGAAGAACATCTGAAGAACGTCACACTGGAACCCATGGGTTGGAGTGCAGCGAGCAGGATGAGCGGTTATCTGAGTTTATCATGGCGACCAAAACCATCCATGGTAATTCGCAATTCCAGAGGCCACACCCTCAACGCTGGACGTGGGAGTCTCCCTATGGAGAGTACTATAACGAAGTAGACCATATTATGGTAAGTAAAAAGTTTCGCCTAACCTATGTTATTGTTGTCCAAAAATTTTACACGGAATCAGACTACCGCCTCCTTTGTGGAAGATTCCACTTTTCGCGGAAAGGAGAAAAAGCCGCTAAATTCCAAAACCAAAATCGCAGAACCAACGCAAACTGGGACTTATTCAATTCATTCGTCAGCTGTTGGTAGTATTCCGTTGTCGATAACATCGGCCAGGAATACGGTCTGCTCATTCAATACCTTCACGTTAGCGCTGTGAAAGCTGAGAGTTCGAAAGTCACCAAGAGATATCTGTCTCCAGAAACGAGCTGATACGCCAGCGTGGAATCGCACGAGCTGCAGGCAACCGCGAACTAACGTCCGAACTTGCAAAACAATGCAGACAGGCGATAAAAGAAGATCTTAGAAAGAGAAGAGTAGCAGTAATGGTCGAAGCTGCAGAGGCTGGGAAAAGCATTCGCATAGTCCACCGAAGCTTCGCCAATCACAAGACCAAGATGACTGCACACCGACGCCCAGACGGAACAGTTACATCTTCCAGAAAGGCAATGGAGAAAATCACTCACGAATACTACTCAGATCTCTTCAATAGCCACGTCCACCTCCCGTAATTTGGATTAAAGGACGATGGATATGTTGTACCACCGACTCTCCCTTCGAAATACGACATGCCATTTCGTCGGTGAAAAATCGAACAGCACCAGGTCCGACAGGACAAGAGCAGAACACCTGAAGAACCTTCCGCCAGTCTTCGTAAACACACTGGCTCGGCTGTTCAATTCAATCGTTACCTGTCTGAATACAAGGTCCCTACTCAGTGGAAGACCAGCAGGACCGTGTTATTGTTCAAGAAAGGTGACCTGCACGATATTGGCAACTATTGCCCAATTTGCTTACTGTCTGTAGTCTACAAACTTTTCACTCGAGTATTGACACTAAGCAGGATTGACAAAACACTGGACGAAGGACAGTCATGTGAGCCAGCAGGGTTTCGAAGAGGATTTAATACGATGGACCAAATCCACACGATAACAAGATTCATTGAAGTACCGCGAGAGTACAAAAGACCGCTCTGTCTCACTTTCATCGATTTACAGAAGGCCTTTGATTCATTTGAGATAGAATCAGTCTTGGAAGCTCTTGATAGTCAAGGAGTCCCTATTCAGTACACAAATATTCTTCGTGAGCTGTACAAAAATTCACAGCCAAGATATCAACATTCTGCAATGATATTAACATTGACGTAAAAAGAGGAGTTAGGCAAGGCGATACCACCTCGCCAAAATTATGTACCGCCACCCTCAAGAGCGTCATGCGACCATTGGAATGGGATAATATGGGAGTGAAAATCGACGGTTTGCAGTTACACCATATTCGCTTTGCTGATGACATCGTCCTTACAACAACACCAAACACTAGACAAGCGGAACGTATGCTTGACGACTTTGATAAATCCTGTGGAAAATTGGTCTTCGACTAAATCTCACAAAAACGATGTTCCTGAAGAACGGATTGCTTTCGCATGCCCCATTCACGCTCAATGGAACGAATATCTGCGAATGCTCCAGTTATATCTATCTAGGTCGGGTAATCAATATGATGAACGACCTAGCTCCAGAGCTTAGCAGAAGAAAACCGGCGGACTGGGGAGCTTTCAAGAGCATCGAGGATTTAGTGAAGAGAACAAAGAACACCCGACTCTACGCCCACCTTTTCGACTCAACGCTACTTCCTTGCCCTAATGTATGCGTCAGAAACCTGGTCGCTGTGTCGATTTCAAACGTACTGCAGGAAGACCACCGACCCGATGGCCAGAGTTCTTGACAAAGAGCTTAGAAGAAAGATATGATGCTCGGTAAGTCCCTAGAGCGAGCGGAACCCACTGGGCTACTCTTGCACGCGGCAGGGAAAAATGGAAGATTTACTGGCGCCCGTTCGAGTCACTCAACTATCATCGAGACTGCATGTGATATAGGTAATGTCGGAGAGATCTTTAGAGCTATTTAATAACACGCTACAACCCTTTTCGGAGTCTCGTGCATTCACCACCACACAATGCGGGTTCTTCGTTTCGCATTCTTTCAGCCATGTTCCCTTTTTAATTTCTTTTTTTTAACACTCTCAAATAATTCTATTATCAGACTGCAGACCCCGAAGCGATGACGAGTTCGTTCAGGCATAAGTGTGAGATCCAACTAAACAACATGTGATATACACTTATACATCAAAAAACTTGTACAAAACATCGGCAATCACTCGTCAACGGTATTAATCTACGGGGCACAAATCGCCATTGAACCCAGTTAAACTTAAGGTGTGGCATAAATCGCAATGTAACCATTTTTAATTACTGCCTATTCTTTTTTATGGCAGTTTATGATGTGGAATGTAACTACGATGATTCTTCGGTGTCCGCGGTGGGATCGAACATGCTATTACGTTTCCGTAGTCTAACGCAGTCCGCAGTTTTGCAAATGTCTCACCATCATTGTTGTTATATTTCAGATCATAACTTGCCATGAAATAGAATAGGCAGCAATTGAAATTAATTACACTTCCAAACTTCATTTTATTTTGAAGTCCTCACTATTGTTACCGCTTGAAGACATCAACAATAGACTTACTTTTTCAGTAGATATGCCATATCAGGACACTGGAAAACAAACAGAAACATGAAGCTGTATAAAAAAGGCAACATCAGCGACATTGGCTTATACTACTCAGCCTTTGCCTTGCTTGTCGTCTACAGTTTTTCCATTTTAGTCATCTTTAGCAGAATTTATACAACGATGGGTGAAGGATAACTACGTAAAAAAATGAGATTTTGAAATAGTATTGAACACGACGGATTATACCCATTTGATATGAAAACTCATCTAAACATCCTCGAGCGAGGATATGGCTTATCTCCATCGACTTAAAGAAAGTCTTCTACTGATTTTAGACGAAAGTGGTTAAAGAATTCGACGAAGATATTCGATCTTGCCAAATTATTCAGCATCAGTTTATATGAGCACGAAACGGCAGTTAATCAGAATAAAGAAGGTGAAAGCGAGATGCTAGGAAAGCTTATAAGGGCGCTGAAAACTGCATCCTCGTTTTCAACTCAATCGTTCTTCCTGCTTTGCCACTCTCTACAGGAATCTAGCCGGACCAGTTTAGGGGACATTAGGAAAATTATGAAGATATTAAGAGATGAATCAAGTTTTGCACAAACAAGAGTGAAATTTGGAATTTTGGTCTCGGTTTCCCATCAGTGGTCGGAAATACCGCTGCATATTTCAAGAAGACTAACGTGGGTTGGAGATATCTTACACTGGAGTGATAGCCGCTGAAAATGGAGCGACATTGAATTCGAAAGGACGCTGAAAGTACGATAGGAATGCCTGCGGCTCGATGGTCGGACTACTTGATTGGGATCGAGGACCAATATTATGATGCTTGTTAGGCTCCTTAAAGGAGAAGAAGAATTTGACTACCCTTCCAAACAACAAGATAGTTTGAAGTATTTTCTAGCCTATAGTTGATCATCGGCTGGAGAATAGGCAATGTAGAATCGCTTCCTCATCAATGACTGCCATTTTCTGTAGGCAAGTGCAACACCTTAAATATCTTCTTTTGAACTCCCACATTCCTATTCGGGTTGTTTCATTCAAGCGTTTGCATCAAAAAATCGTTACAAACAGCTTTGCATGCAAATCAAAACGTAGTGAGCCTTATCATTTCTAAAATGTAGTCTCGTTAATAACCTACAACTCATCACTAGAAAGAATCATTCCCGAACAGGCACTGTTGGCGAAAAATCGTGAATTAGAGCAATTCAAAGTGTTGTTCTTAAATGTTACTCGTGGTTGTTTCACTCTGTTTATCACTAACCAGTCAAATCAATGTTCATTTGAACTTATTCACAGCCAGTGCAAATAACAGGCGAGATGTTCACCAGTGAGAAACCCTGTGCAGATTTCATGTAGATGTATAAGCTAGAGAGTAGGACTTAGCTTGAGTGTTACATGACAGACAATATTTCAAGGAAATGTTGGAAGGTAGAGGCATCACTCTGGACGAAGTGATAGTGAAACTGTCGACACCTATTGACATTCGTCACCAACGAAAGTCCGTCCTACCACGGAATGCCAATTAACCACGTTTTTCCTGCTACTGTAATCGAGATGTTATGACCACAGGTTACGAGAGGCAGTAACTTTGATAAAAGTATTTCTTCGAGTGAGCAGCACTTGACTGAACAATTTTATTCTGTCGAATATTTAAGCAGCAATTGATAACAGCAACCAAAAACGGAAGATGTGCATAAATAATTTTGTGGGTCAAGTTGCGGGACTTTCACGATCTTCAGATAATCAGTGGTTTTCATTACTTCGAAGTCAAAGCAAAGTTTTAACTTTCACTTTCCGCCATTGCTTTTCATGGTAGGGTGCGAACTGGGTTTAATGCAGATTTGTGCTCTTCACATCCTTTCCGTGGAGAGATTTCTGATTTCACGACTGAGCAACAAGTGGCTTAGCGGAAGGCAACGTAAGAGGTTCGTTTGGTGTGTTGGAAAGCACGTGAGCTCCTCAGCAAGGATAAACGCTGCCTTGAAGTCCTCTTGAGGCATGAAGTTTTATTTCGCATCTTAATATCGAATTTCAAAGAGAAGTTCTGGAATTCTTAGTATGTTATTTTCCCGCATTTATGTAATCTCTGGTTGGTTCTCGGATCTCGGCAACGTGGGCTGCAGCTAAGGGAAGCATTTCTTGTAGACAGTCGGTATTTAATAATGTTTACACATATACACAGCTTGGTAGCCTAACTTTTCATGTCATTCGAGCTGTAGCACTCCTCCTCTACGTATTGTAACCCACCTCCTCGAGCTACCTCTACAACATCACGATGAATTTTGGTCGAGAAGTTCCTTGAAATCTCGAGGTAACCATGCTAGGACAATCTCAGGGGTTCACTTAAGTAGCTGTCATTCCTTGTGGAATGGAGTGAGATTTGTTAATTTTTTAGTGAGATTCTTTTAGTGACGACAGCGATTCCTGAATTAATTCCATGACTACACCAGCGGCCGATCAATGGCGAAATGACAAATAGCATGCTATCAAGAACAACAATATTTTTGGCTACATTCACAACATGAATGATTAGCAAGCGCTTTGAGTGACTGAAAGTTCTACTTCTTTACTGTTTGTTCTCAAGCACGTTTAGGTTTGTAACCCACTAACTATTAAAAAGTCTGCTTTGGATTATGACCTTTATTCTTGGAAAAAGAGTTTCTCTCAACGACGTTTCTCTCAAAGCAGTTTTTATTCAGAAAGAAAAAAAAGGGAAAAGAAAAAGAAGAAAAAAGTGAATTGCTGAGTCCATAACCAGTAAAAGTACTATTCATCAATGCTGTTACGAAGTGCTCTTTATATTACAGAGAAAAACTCAGTTGCTAAGGCATCGTGTTAGCTAGCATCATTCAGAACTATGAAATCGAATACATATCCTTTGTTAATCAGTTCATTAAAAATGGTGAAAACCTAGAGCATTATTGTAAAAAGTAAAGGCAACCGCGTGAGATGTGGGGAAACAAAGCTTTATTCGATTTAATTACTTAGGCGTTGAAATTGTAGCTAACGAATAAGGGGCAAGTTTTTATGTTGGGATCGAAGTTTTGGTTTTGCATAGAAGTATCAGCTGTGGTTTTCTTCAATTATGCTGGAACGCGTAGCACAAAATGCCGTTGCTTTCCACTTGGCAGTACGTCTCACTACGTGACACATAGGTGAAGTCGTCCTTCGAGCAGAACACAGAAATAAATCCTTAAAAAATACGATTGCTCTAATTTTTGCAAACGTTTATAATTCACCCAACCTTGGAGATCTTTCTCAGCCATCCGCTGTATGAGTCGTTTTGCTAGCGATGGCGTTCGGTACGTTATCTGTAGGAACACCATTTCTTTTCCAACCACTTGTAGAAATTATGATCCAAACCAATCGTAGCCATTAGTAAAGTTGTTTTAAAAAATCGGAAAAAATAACCCTTGCTTAGATAGTTTTTTCAATTTTGCTCTGCTTTCACCAAATTCTCCATTCCTTCAAAATTACTGCATAGAGGAAAAGGATAAAGCTCTCGGCGTTGATCAATCCTTGAGGGATGCGACATGCATTCAATTTCATTAAGTGTCGTTGGAGGTGACTGGATGCATATCTGACCTTTGACTCACGGTGGCTCACCGATATATCGAGCCAGTGCTGCTATCCTCCCAGACAAGTCTGGTATCAATTTGCCGACCCCGGAGGGATGGAGGACTTTGTAGGCCATGGCCGCGGGGGTCGATTTCACGTGTGTGTCGCAGTGGCGTATCGAACCACTGCGCCACACGGGCCCTTAAAATTACTGCACAGCAAAATTAAACGGTACTCTTCAGAATATTTTGCTTTGCGTTAGGAGGTCTAAAAGAAAGAATAGATCATTTCAGCTTACAAAATGTTAACTCGGGCTTTATGATGTTAATGTACCAGTACACTACTTAACAAAGAATAGTTCTTCAAAGAAATTGCCTAAACAGAACAATATTGATTTCCCACCCTTTCCATGATCTCTTTCAATTTTTTGCTTGTGCATCGAGTATCATTCAAGGATGTCTCGTTTATTCCATTGGTCGCGCTCGATTTTGTTGATGGGACCGTTTTTGCTGATTTCGCGAAAATCTGGAAGTTTTCGGCAAATTCGTATTTCAGTGCGACCTTCTACATGCAGAATGTAATCGTCTTGATTTAAAAAATGTTTACTATTCCTAATGACATGCCTACCCGTCTGCCATGAGGTCCACATACTGCAGAGCAGCGACCGCAACAGTCATTGAGTGGCATATGGTATCGAGGCGCTTGACTTATGGCTGTAAAATTCTCTACAGATGCCGTGGTCGCTTGTAAGTCACTCTAATGCTCACCTTATATGAAATGTTACAATTTTCTGTATTAAGTATGCTTCTAAACATTGCACTAATTACAACGTTGCTGAGATATCTGCAAAACTCTGGACCGCAGGTGTCTATGGTGGGAAACGAACGCGCTATTGTCCTTTCTGGCGAGTAACGCGTTCACTACCACACCATGCGGGTCCTTCGTTTCGCCTCTCTCTCAGTTATTTCTATCGATCTTTGCCGCAGCAATCACCTGTCAGCGTTTTTAAGCTTAACTGGGTTCTATGCCGATTTGGGCGCCCCAGATCAATCCCGCTGAAAAAAAGGCATAACATTGCACTAATTGCTTTTACCATTTTTGTTTTCTTCTTAAAGAATTCTACAAGGGATACTATAGACCCATGAGTGAACTCTACGGAACAGCAAACGGAAAAGTGAATGTCTTTCTCCAATGTCAAACCAGGTGGTTTTGTTATTTATATACGTTAATCCATTGACAATGAGATTCTTAACTAGAACGTAATGATGTTAATGACGACGAACATTGCAGTGGTGGCCGAGATAGAGGTGAAGGAGCTACGGCGTAAGAGGGTGTTGGAGCGTATGGCATCATGTACCCTCTTGGCATATAGGAAGCAGGACGGTAGTATTGAGGTTGAACCACATAACATCCTGAAAATTCCTTTGCTCACTGCATTAGAGAAAACTTTCAAAATGCTGAACAGAAGTAGAAAGAATTGATCATTTCATGTTTACGAGCGCGAAATTTCTATTCGCTCAGAAGCAGCCACGGTGAAAGTGGCTTATAGAGCTTTTGTTTTCAGCTTACATGAACCAAGCATTGGCAAAGCATAACATTGGAATAGTATTCGTTTTACTTCCATCGTTCTACCGAACGGGCCAATAAATTCCATAGATGACGAAGGCGTCCCACTGTGACATTTGAAGACTGAAATTCTGTGCAAATGTTAAGGGCCAACCCAGAATACAATTAGTTTGGACGTTGCCTGTGTCGTTTCGGAAAACGGGAAAATCAAGGCTGATCAGATTGCTTACCACGTTATGGTCCTGAATTGGTTAGAAAACTCGCGTATGAAACTTCAGCTTAGAATCCACATGTCTTCTTTAACCAGCTAAGGCAAGAATTACCACGTCATCTTGTTAGATTCTAGCGCTCGTCATTTTATGAGGTATGTAATGGAAGTGAGATAGAAAGTGAAAGACGGTACGCATTGGGAGATTATATTGCACCAACGGGATGATTGAAGAGTAACACACTATTTTAAAGCAGTTATAAATCCTATCTTTCCGTGTAATTTATTTTTTTTACCGTAATATTATTGTACTTATTACACATTTATTGTAATATTTTTCTAAATTTTTACGTGTCTTTCCTAATTCAGGAAATCCCAATCCATGTTGCTCTTTTGCCCGATTAATTTGTTTGGAATTTGAAAGCACTACAAACGCAACGATGCGGAGTTTGGAGATCCATTGCTCAAATGCAGAGACGATGGGAGACCATTAAAGAAATTCATGGTCAAGCTGATGTACAGACGATCAATAAATGTAATCGTATGACTGGAATAACTTCGGAAACGTCTGAAAACTCTTTCATCTTTCGCGATAGTTTGAATGTTGGAAGGCACCTCAACGTGTGATAGATAAAATCTAGCCGTTTATCAGTACTTGGGAGAGTACTGAAGATTTGACTTCCATGAAAGATGGCGCTTGTACACATTTCGCTGCTGTTGTTCATGAATGGCTGAATGTCTGCTTCTCCGGGAAATTTATGGGTCGCTGTGGTCCGCCTGAGTGCCCATCCAGAGACCCCGAGTTAACACGCTGCGATGGGTTAAAGGGTAGGCCTACTCTAGCAAAACGACGGCTTGGAAAAAACTTTAAAAAGTAATATGATAAGCTATGTTTTCCATTCTACAACAGTTCTTGGTAAAATCAATTTATCTGATCTTGAGGCTTGAGAGTGGAGAGTGTTGGTGCCCTTATCGAATTTTGGACAAGACACTAGGCTACAACCTTACTTCTCATACTCATTCCTCCTGAAATTGTAGATAACAAATAAACCATAAAAATTTTAAAATAAGGAGATACTTTTCAATCAGTGGAGTTCTTTTTTCTACACTGCAGAGGGTACCTCATTCGTCCATAAATTACCCATGTGATTACCACGATTGCTCTATCTAGAAATCTAGCGCGTCTTAGTGCATGACATAACCGATAGTGAAAACCCATGTTTCTTTTCGTGTGCTATGTAGCTGTCAAATGTAATCGTAGTAGTTTAGTACATAATTACCAGGTGATGGTAGAACTGAAAGTGGTCTATACGGCATTGGAGGCTGTGGATATGGACGGTAAGGCATTTCACGAATGTATGTCGATGAAGGTTTGATAGGTGTCTGTAAAACGTCAAATAGCTACAGTAGGAAATTTCATAGTTCGTGAAACTTCACCATGCATAAGTGGGTTTGAGAAAAGAACGAAAAAAAGCAATAACTATATTGAGAGTTCATTTCTATTCCTTGTAGATCGACTGTGAAATAATGAGTACAAGAAGTTAAAAATTATCAATTTTTAACCTGAACATCCTCAGAATGAAAAAAGTGAATGTGCTTTTTTGAACACCAGGCAAGATTTTAAACTCCGATTCAAATAGCATGGAATGAACGCTGAAAACTAATATAAAGTTGCCCTTATTAACCTCGTACACCGCTGCCGTTCCTTCTGCAGAACTCGGCTTTAAGTCGATAGGCCTCTTCCCGTAATCTTCATACTCCTGAATTATGTTATTTTTTATTCAAAGTTCATAATATCTTCTGGAAAAAACTTTACCGTCGATTTGGGTGGAAGCGAAACCGTTGCAATTTCTCTTGTTGTACTCGGTAAGACCTCGATTGGTGGTCGTGCGTAGGGGGTCACTAAAAATCCATGAGAAAGAAAAAGTGCAGTTTTTTATTAATGAGTTGGCCAAGAAGAGCCTAGAATGCTCTGACAAATAACACCTCTACACGTTCTTAAAGCTAATCTGTTCAGAAGCATTCCTATTAGCAATGGTAAAAAAAAATTTTGGGCACTAAGTCCATCTTTTTTTCAAGGAATAACATGAAAAGTTTATCGAACTCGGTCGTTTAGAAGTTCAGTTCAAAATAAAATAGATATCTCGAAATACCGACTTTCTATGAAGCTCGGCATAGATAGTTGATATATTTATTTAGATGATCTTATAAACCGATCTTCTTAAGCTGATGCGAGGTTGGTATAGGTCTTCGTTGTCGTAATCGTTGCTGTTTGTGTTGTTGATCGATGGCTGACGTTTCAGCGATTTGGCCTTTCTCAGAGCCGTGCTGTTGCGAGTTGGACTCCAAATGGAAACGTCAGCTATAGATCAACAGCACAAAGAGCAACGATTACGACAACGAAGACCTATACCAACCTCGCATCAGCCTAAGTAGATCACTTTATAGGACCATATAAATGAAATAAATATCAGTTTTTTGAAATCCTGGATTTTACAAAAGAATGTGTTGGTGAAAACGGCTTAAAGTTTGCGCGTTCAAATTGGACAAGCTCAGTCCCTCTTTGGCAAACATCTCACATGTAAAACCCATGAAAGTGACAAAGGAGATTCGGAGAACATGTTATGTTGGAAAAAATGTTGGATGTTCTTTTGATTTGGATAAAAATCATGGGCATGTTATGTAAAGAAAACACACTCTTGTAGTCGTAACCTGATGGTTGTGGTTGAGGTAACTGCTGAGGGATGTGTTGTGGGAAGAGCTGTTGAATTGGTTGCACGTAACCACCAGTTTCATAAGCAGCAGCACCATGGCCACCGCCGCCTCCAACGCACCCCCTCGAATAGCACTGTGCATTCAGAGGGACGGTCACGGCGAACAACAGCGACACCGCGATCATTCCTGAAAAGTCAGTCTCGTAACGAGGCCCACATTCACACTTATGGCTTTAGCAATAACAGCATTTAAAACAGAATATAAGAGAAATATAGATCGATTAGACATTATTGACGTCTCCTATGTCGGAAAGTGGCAGTAAAATGAGGCCTGTCAATCTAATGGACTATCATTGCCTTCGCTTTCTAGTTTTTCATTGGATTCTTCTTCATATGGAGAGGAAGTAGTACATGGCTATAGATATGAATTCCATTATTTACAATTTGAACAAGTAAGCAGTGGTCCATTCTTGATACCCCGAACGTTGATCCGTCGCCTTTTCCTATTAGTATTGTATATTAGATTGAACAAAAACCTTTAAATCTATTTATCCTTGTGATTATCGTCAAAAATATCCGCCTACTCTTAATGGCCTGCCGCCTTATAATGGCTCAAGGGTGTTCGTGATAGTTCCCAGGATCGACTTTCTATTACCCTCGGCATTGGAATATGAATGCGTCGTTTTCTTGTTCAGCAATCGCGAGGTTGTTAAACAGCACGCATTTACTTCCATACAGAAACGTAATACAATACAACAGAAGCTGACGTTTTGGCAGTATTGCCTTCTTCAGAGCCTGGAAGGGTGTTCGTGATGGGGAAATCGCAGATAAACAACTGAATTCATCACTATTCTACGGTTTTAAATCTGAGCATTTTAAGATTAACATCTGGAAGCCAAAATATGGAAAAAAAACCATGCTACTGTACAATTCGCTCAACCATATTTGGTTGCTCGTCGTCAAAAACAGTAGAAATAAAGGGTGTTACAGCAGAAAGTATCTCTTCGTATCTTTCAAGAAACGGATGCTCACTGAACGCTCCTGAAACTGGAAACGGACGTATGCACATGCCGGTAAAGTAAGCTCGAGCTGACTTATGACTAACGAAATTGAAGCTCTCCAAATGAAGGCCACTTGTGAAAAGCAAATAAACCTTCTCGCAGAGCTAATTTGATCTTTCACATTTTCCACTTCTTACAAAGCAGAAAATAGTAAGCAGAACATAAATTTCTTATGACTGAGTAAAACTAAAGGGAACACGAGATAAGGAAGAAAGCACACTTACTCAAGTTTCCATTCGAAAATGATTGCTTTAATTTCTTTTTTTGAAGAAGATCAATCACAGATTTGTGACGACAAAACGATATCCTTAGCTCTTCTTTGAACCGCGACGCTGAATCAGTCAGAAGCAGCCAAACTACCGCTTTAACTACCGTACTTTTAGTGAAAATTCTTTTAGTATAATGGAAAACTTTTTCGCATATTTATTATGATAAGCTTTATATGGTCTCTTCTACTTTCTGAATTTTCGAAGACTTCGTATTAAATAGTGAGCAGCTGGAAGTGGCTTGTTATCCGCTACTATCAGTGGCCTGAATCTGAATAATCACTAGAGCTAATTCCGTTTTGGTTAATTCTAGTCATAAAACGATCTAAATACCACCACTGACTGCTGTTTTGTGAAGTCTTTTGAATGCCATTGCAAGAAAATCTGGAGGGGAAGCTATGTTCAACTAGTGTTCAGCATTTCAGTGAAAGCAGTAGGAAGACCGATCTTCGATTTGCGGCAGGATCCGCTAATAAGTCCATGCTGGATAACGATTGAAAGAAGAGGAGTTGACGCAGTGCTTTGAGATCTTACAAAATTCCACCAATTAAACAAAAATGAACTATTTTAAGCGAACCGAAACCCGACACACCGAAAATTAGCAAGACATTTACGATAATGACCGACGAAATGAATGATAAAAAGGCTAGAAAAGATATTTGAACACTATCTGGTCTTCTAAACTACCAGGACTTTCAGTCAGTTGGAGAACTGAGTGCTGTAGTTATCAGGAATAATTCAAAAAAAAAGACGAGGTGTTACATCAGAACAGGTTCGTCAGAAGAGAGGCAAACGTACTTGTGCGTTTTTCTGCGGCTTTATAGGGCTTAGAAGAACGAGCGTCGTTGGCACGTGAGCACCGACCTCGAACGGCTCTGCATGGCCAGTTTTGGCGAGCGGCTTGTCACGGATATCTGCTGATCCGCCATTTCTAGAAGATGATCCTCGTGATCGTCGAGGAAGAGTTTCACGTATTGTACCTTTGAGAGGATAATTATTGACATGCTGCATGGTCGAAGGAAAGCACGCCGAAAATTGCCAGATTAAGGAAGTGAAACCCAAACGATTAGGGTGGTGCGACAAAACCTGAAACAGTAATCCACTAAAGGTTTAGGCGAGTCAATGTGGAAAACGATTCTGGCAAAAAACTGGCTGTTTTCGTTGTGATTGGAATTCCATTGAGTACATTCTACTGAGTGCACGAAAAAATATTTTTCAAATGGAAAAAAAGTACAAAAGATTTTTTTGAATATCACAATGTACTCCCATTACCACAATTTTTCACCACACATTGATTTGTACAAGTAGAACTCAATGCGTTTGAAGAAGTATGATCACTGGTAGTCATCGAAATTATTATTTCTTTGCCGTCGACTCTTCACCTTTTGTTCCATTTTTATCTTTCTTTTTCGATTTATTTTTGTCGATGTTTAAGTGACAAAAATAAATCGAAAAAGAAAGATAAAAAGTGATAGTGAAAGTGAAAGTGATGAGCGTGGGAGCGGGATTGATTCCATTTGTAATGCAGGACGCAGCTACGCACTGCGCTACAGTCTATGTATATGTGTTCATGACATATATATGTATGCATATATGTACATGTATACGCATAAATATATGTATATATAAACAACCATCTGTGGAAATGGCAATGCTCTTAATTGTGTTCAACCTGAGGATTTTTCATCTTCTGTGCGCACTTGAATACCGGTTGGCGTTCGAGCGTGGTTATAGTTCCTTTTCTTGTTTTTGTTTTTGCTAGGCCAAGCAGTGCCTTCACTTCACGGTAAATCTAGTCGCTTGTCTTTCTGGACCAAAGAGAAGTTTACCAGCATTCGACCAGAATTCTTTCAAGGCCATTTTGAATTGAGACTGACGCAATAGTTGATAGAGTGCTACTACGTGAAAATTGACTTCAAAATGATTTACAGTTGATTAACAACAGCATACTAACAGCATCTAGAAAATGAATGGATAAAATAGCTGATGATTCTACTGCCATGGGTCATTTGTGCTTTTTCTTCCACCTGCATATCCGCTGGACATGAAACTGATGACGTCATCGTCACTTTATTCATTTTTTTAATAGTACCATTAAATATCCACCGTGAAAAAACAGGAGATAAAATTCAAGAAATTTGACACTCAGGACTGGTGACAGTTCATTCTTTTACAAGGGTTTTTCGCCGACATCGAAAACAAGATCTACCTTACACGATCACTAGAATTTGATATATAAAGTTATTGCCGTTAGTGTAGCACACTAAAGAGGAAGCCAGTGCCGAGTTTAAAAAATACACCATTTTCGACTCTGACCTGACCATCGTCACTGAAGAGTGCTATATTCTGGTAACTCTGCTGCTCTCTAAATAGCCTTCCTAAAATGAAGAACAGTTGTTACGCATTCGAAGTCAAACTCCTCTACGAATTTAGAAATGAAACACGAATGCAACACGCCTATTTTCCACTATTTTAAGCTGTGAGCCCGTTGTTGTTTCTCCTTTTCTCGTCGTTTACTCATTATATAAGTTCAATTGTAAACTTGCACATTTAATCGAGCTAGAACTTTAAGCTTTCATGTACTTAAGAGGGAATATAGGAATAGAAAAAATAAATAGAAATTTAAAAAAAATAGGAAAAAACAAAAAATGGGAATCTTTGGGCTCACGACTGCCGCGGAACGCCTTTTAACTCTATCTCCTAATAATGAAGGACAAAAAAATATTTAATAATCTTATGTTCTATTCGTGAACTACGTAAGTTTGTTAGGCAACTTTTATTTGTTTAAGTTTTAGATTTTTTAGCCTTCCTTAGAGTTGCGACGGTTCAAGTCGATTCTCCAAAGTCGTTCGTGAAATTCACAATTCCACAAAGTGTGCGAATCCAAGCTCCCTTCCCATTCGCTTCGTTTCCTCCGTTCTGTCGTCAGTGAAGATCTTCGGTGTCTTAGCTGTAACAGGGGACGCTGTCTTCTTAATGGATGTTGTTGAATGCTGGTCTAGTCAATCCTTCTTTATATTTGCGGCTCGAAGACAGCCAGTTAGTGAACCCAGAAGAGTTAGGATTGGTTTGCTTGGTGTAAGATCGAACTAGTCAGTCAATGAGCTACTAGTCATTTTTTCACTAGATGCAGATTTCTTCAATGAAAAAGAACATTTCGTATATTTTTTCATTATTTTCAGTAACCTTTCAGAATTTAATTAATTACTTGTATGCTTCCTTAGTGATTATTGAAAACAAAAGCTTCGAGAAGAAACTAAGGAATGCCGTGCTCGCAAAACGATCCTAGAGTTGGTGCTCTACTTTCGTTTCAGTTTTTTATAGCATTTGGGAAGCTTATTTAAGCAAACTGAGAGAGAAAAGTGTCTTCAACATGAAACGAAGCTCCCACCAAAATTCGAAGTTCTTTGTGGATGACGGTTGTAAGGCAGCGAGGTGAAAGAAAGAGGTGTTAGTATTTGCGTCGTGTGATCAAGTCAAGTGAGAAAAATTTAGCAAATTCAAAGAAAAAGATTCAAAGAATACAACGTTTATCATCACTCGCTCATTTCACGTCTTTTTAGCAAAAAGGAGTTTCAAGGTTTTGCCAGTCGTTTTGTTACATTTTCATTGCTTACGTTACATGAACGGTGTAGGCATTGCTGCATTTTAATGGAATCAGTAGTACACTTTTATTCCATTTACATTTACTTTAAAATTTTGCCAAACATTTAGTTGAAATTAATGCAGACTAGCCAATCGACAGGTTACTGCTGTCATGCCTCAAATTTTAGGGTTAACTGACCCGAGAAGGTCAATATCAATTTAACGTATTTTGCTGAAATACCTTAAAATGATGCCTCAAGTCAGTTATGGTGCTTGTAGATTGAGATCACCAAAGTTCACGAATCGTGATGGATCCAACGTGTTTTCTATCTGCTTCGTTTCGACAGTGACTCCGACATTGGGAATGATTTATATGGTGCATTTTAAGCTTTGTGGTTTCGTTGCTTTTTCAATAACTCACTTTCTCCTACTGTTATATTTCATGCCCAACGTATTGGAAATCACACTATTTATTACTGACACAAATTACATCTTAGGAGGGATAAAAATAAAAATTGAAGTACAAACCAATCGAGCAAAACAATTCTACGTATAATGCAGCTCAAGGGCAGTTTCGCTATCCCAATGACAACAATCACGACTTGTTTGAACGGTTGCCATGGCAAAGATGAACGCATAAACTGGTTCTCACAGCTTGCACACAAGTAAACCCAACTAAGTGACGTCGTCCACCTCGTGTCGGAGTGGTATTGTCGCTGTTCAGCGAGCCATGAACGTGAATCGAATGTGGGTTTAGTGAAACATCTGGTTGAAAAAGTGGAAACCTTCATCGGAAATCTACTATCGATAGGCGTCAACTAACCTTCAAACTGTTCAGGATTATGCAAATGAGAACAAAACTTGAAAGTAAAAGAATGTGTAGGCGTCATTCCTGTGGAAACAAAATTTTCTGTCTTCTATATGCTGATGATAAAATTGCTCGAACCGGTTCTGTTGCTGCTTCAATTTTGAAAACTGAGCAGATTACTGAAAAAAATAAGTTTCTACTGATGCGCTGTTTTCTTTATCAGCAATTCCAAAGTTGTTCTACAGCATATATTTACTTCCACACAAAAACAAACAACACAACAGACATTTCGACAGTATCGCCTTCACAATGTTCTACATTTTATTTTCTGCCTACTACAGCTTTTACAGCAGAGTATTAGACGAAATGCAACCACAGCTTTGCTGAGATAATTGCAAAACTCCGAAGCTTAGGTGTTTTTGCGATGAAGAACGAATGCGCTGTTGTCCTTTCCGGGGAGTAACGCGTTCACCACCACACCATGCGGGTCCGTCGTTCTCAGCAACGTTGTGGTGTAGTATCGCCATCTTCAGAGCCTGGAAGGGTATATTGATATGTAACTTATTACGCCAAACGCTTCAATAACACATAAAAAACCATGAAAACCTATATGGCGAGCACATGGTGAACAGCTTCACGAAAACCCCACTGTTTTTACGCGCTTCCGCTGAGGAAAAAAAAGTGATCTGTGTCGCATGTGGTTGACGATACTGCCGAAACGTCAGCTTCCGTTGCGTAGTATGTGTTTTTTGCGTGGAAGTAAACGTTTACTGTATAGCAACCTCGCGATTGCTGAGAAGGAAACGATGCATTTATTATGCAATGCCGAGGTTAGTAGAAAGTCGATCCTGGGAGTTTTTCTAAGTTTTCTTTGTATCGGTTCGTAAATAATCAGCTTTTGAATCTTCTAGCATCCAATTTTGGTTTTTAGTGAGAATTCGAAGTGCTCGAAGAACATTCCTGGCCGTTATCCTCTTTACCTTTTAAAATTGTGTAGTACAATGCATTGTATTTGCTTTCAGCCACCTACCTTTCAATGAGAACAGCTAGTGTTTTGCCAATTTCCATTCGAAAGCCAATATACTGAACTCCTTGCGAAACAGTTATCACCATGGATTACTTTCACTTTTTGTAAAGAAAAGCAATCTTAATATAACGTCGTCGGACAAACGATATGTTCCAATGCCTGAGCTGAAGCCAGTACCTTCGTCTAATAATTCGTCCTTTTTATTTGGTCGGTCACATGGCCTGTTTTCATAAATAGTACGGCCTCCAGCACAGTTCCTAATCCATTAATGTTGCTCTGCTCGAGAAGGTCTTTTTTAAAGTGAGCGAACCGCAAGAACACCACGCTGCGAAATCGTTTCCTCGACTCTTCTGTGCAGCAAAAACGATCCTCGCCTTTACCTGACTGTGACATGCAACATAAAATTAGTTCTTTGCACTGCAACGAATGATATTCCGTGCAAAATTGGACAAAGTTGACCAACCAGAACACTTTACCGGATAAATTCACATTTGATGACGATTAATGTGACATTTTCGCGTTCAGTACTTCCATATTAGGCCTGAGTTCTAGCGGAATCATTACACGAGAATAAGCTAAACAAACTTATGTCTTGTGACAAAGACATGTAAATCCTTAAGCTTAACTTAGTTAACAGAATTCACAACTGAAATAAGATCTTCTTCAAATCGTTTTCAGCGACGTACAGTCCTGATTAAGCGGATTTCATCATTAATGCGCTTCAGTCAAACTGTATGAAAAGCTGTTTAAATGACTGTGATAATTCGAAATGTAAGGCAATCTCAAACCAAAAAAACATGGCCCCTTATAGAAAGTTTGCGACGAATTATTATATCACCGTTCCTCCAACTTCTATACCTCCCAACGGTGTACCGCCTCATCGTGGAAGTAAGGTGTTCCTGGGTGTCGGATTGCGATGTACAGCGGGGAGATTCGTTCTCCCGGCAGGGTTTCCCAAGCTGAGAAGGAGTCCGGCGTTTCTCACAGAAAGCCTAGCTAAGACTAAACCAATACCAGAATCCACCACCGTCTTGGTATCAAAGTTGCATGGTGGCAAATCTCCCTCTGATCCACAAGAACTGCGACTGCCTATGGTGGTGAAGACTTGGGGCAGACTTTGGTCAAGTTGCCCTCAGGACTCCAGGGAACCACAATGGCTTAACCAGTAAATCTGTGGAAAATGCTGATTATGCTGGCGCCCACACAACTAGCGAGGACAGGCCGTTCAAGTATCAGCTATCAAGTATCAAGTAAGTAACTTCTATCTACCGCCTATTCTTTTCGATGGCAAGGTATTGCGGAATGCACCCACAAGAAAGATGAGACGTGAAGAAAACTTTGAACATCAGTTGAGTTTCAAGCCCGCTTTCCAGATCATTCCATTTGACGGCTGAATGCTGACGGCACCGTTAAGATTAAAAAAAACTGCCTCAGAGAAACTCAAAGCAACGGCTTGGGCTTGTGCATAACACATGAGCACTCGGAAAACGTAATCGCGGGATTGAAGCACACCTGAGGCGTCGATTTTGGGTCATATCTCAACATTCTTGTGACTAATCAATATGTATTCTTTCTTGATAAGCTTGCACGAGGTTGATAAATATATTTAATTTCGGCTAACGTTTCGACGTCTTCGTCTTCCTCAGAGCCGATGATCCGAGTCGATGGTCCATGATTGTTGTTCGTCTCGACGCTGCAGCTTCGCCTTCGTGTCGAGCCAGGTCTTTCTCAGTGAGCCATCTTCTCGAAAGATTCGAAGGAAGACATGGCTCGACACGAAGACGAAGCTGCAACGTCGAGACGAACAACAATCATGGACCATCGACTAGGATCATCGGCTCTGAGGAAGACGAAGACGTCGAAACGTTAGCCGAAAATAAATATATTTATCAACCTCGTGCAAGCTTATCAAGAAAGAATACATATTGATTGGTCACACCGAGGTTTAGAGAAAGTCGGTTTCGAAATATTATTCTTGTGACTCATCTCTTAAGAACTCAAAAGGTCGGTTTTCTATAAACCACTGCATAAATAATCGATATATCTATGCATAGAGGCGCGTGTAGCGCACTGGTCGGAAGCGGCCAGCAAGTACACAAAGGATCGATCTTCGCGCCGAAAGCTCATCAAGCTCCGCGTCGGCAAATTGGTACCAGACTTGTCTGGGAGGATAACATCACTGGCTCAATACATCGGTGGGCCACCTTGATTCACTGTAGAGACCAAATATGCATTCGTTCACTTCCATGGATGCACAGTGAAGTCGTATCCGACGTCCCCCTCAGGGATAGATCAACGCCAAGAGCTTTATCCTTTTTTATCTACATATATTCTTATAAACCAGTCTTTGTTGGGCTGGTGCGAGGTTGGCATAAGTTATCGTTGTTGTTGTTATTGTTGTTGTTTTTCGATGGCTGACGTTCCTTCACCTTCCTCAGAGCCGTGCTCTGGCGTGTTGCGTTCACGGTAGCTCGTAAAAAATTTGGTGATTGTACCGTTTTCCCGTCTGCTTCCGATCAGTTATGGATCTGTGAAACAGCGAGGAAAACCGTAGAACAATTAGGTTACTTACTTGAAAAGTTAGAAGATAGCATATTCGTCTTCATATTAAATTTCGTTGCTGTTATATAGTGTAGGAGAGCTTACAAAGAAAATTGAACAAAATTTTGGTCTAGAGTGTTCTATTGTTTTAAAATCATTTAAGAGCTTAAATAGTGGTCTTAATCAAAGTGAGAGTGCTATGGAATGACAGCCTGGCGCACACAATTTTTGTAGCGCTGTAAGTTTATCAAAGCTTAAGAAGCACTGGATAGTGGTCGTCAGGACGACGTCGTTGAAAGTCTCCTTCAATTTTAAACGAAATGTCGAAAGTTAAGCACGCAAAATATCAACCTGGAATGATTCCTTATATGGTGAAGAAGCATTTACAGCCATCTACTGCCAGAAGATTAGCGAGGTCGCTAATGAAAGCGTTCATAGGCGGTAAAAGGATAAAAAAAGGATAATGGATTTCGTTCTAATTCACAATGAAGTACTTGTTCATCTCTTCTTGCTACACACTTAGTGCTGCTCACCTTCTACCACCTATTCCTCTCACTTTTCGACGAAGTACTCCACCGCAAAAGTTTTCTCCTGGGTTCTTTCGTGGTAGAAGCCAACCTCATAGGCAGTAGTTACAAAAATCTCACGGCCACGAGAACTTTTCTGCAGCAATTTCAAGGGTTCGTTCTTTTTCAACCATTGAGCCGTTTGATACACAAAGTGCACACATCACATATCACGGTAAATCATTTACAATCATAACTACTTAGCATTAGACATCTCCATTGATTTCAACACGTATTATCGACCTCATTTAATGGTAAGCCCATACGTTCTACTCCATACTAAATTTTACAAATAGCAATGAAAACCATTATAACCTAAAAATTTTTCTCTATAAGATATATGCCCTATTAATCTGCAAAGATGAAATTCAGATTTTTTGGAATTTGTGAAATGTTTTTCTTCTCCTTCATTGGCTAGTGCTCCTACGTCGAGCACGAAAGCAGTTGAGCAATCGCGATTTCTCTCAGCAGCAAACAGTTATGTTTTCCGTGGGTTTTTTCGGCTGCAGCACTAATGTGAAAATTTTCAAGAATTGAATTTCGTTTTTAATTTATGGGAACTGTAGACAAATTTAAAGTCGAAAAAATATTTTGTAAAAATGGATGTATAGGGTAGTGATAGAGCAGTGACAGTGATGCCGTTCATTGCGTGGACTGTGCATTTGACCTAGGTGTTGTTTCTTCCCCTCCTCAAACCAAGGTCTCACATCCTCTCGGTATCTAGAAATTGATATCAGATTTGTCTGGGACAAGAGCACTCGATCTCATTCACCTAGGAACATGCTAGCACGGCCGTTTCAGGATTCGGGTAGCATTCGACTCAACCATCACCCAGCAATATTTATAAGGAAGACAAAGATTCCTTAAGTTAAACGATGGAAAACTTTCTTTCATAGAGGGTGGAAAGATACGAATTGAGTGAACGAAGTGCTGTGATTCGCATTGTGTGCTATAAGTAGTGTCGGGCTATGTTATAAAAAGATTAAACTGCATTGATGTTCCCATAAATCGCTCATCGACGATTCTCGCCAAGAAAGCTTTTTAGGGCGCCAAATTACGTGAAATGAGAATTTATCGCTGAGGCGGAATCACCCATATTCATGAAGAATTTGACAATGGCATTCGGAAGGTCAATAAAGAGTCAATTTATCACCTGTGGCGTATCGTCCCTTTGGTCGTCGGGTGACTCGAGCGGACTCCACTAAATATTCCACTTTCCCTGTTTCATACAAGAGTGGCCCAGTATGTTTTGTTCGGTTTAGAAACTCCTTGAATATGGGATTTTTTTTCTAGGATTCACCACTTTATTCTGGCGACATATTGTTGGTAATCTTCGAAACACTTCATGGTATAAGAACAGTAGAAATGCTGGCATCCGCCAAGAGACCTAACGCACACTACATGAGCTCCCAGCCCTTCCTTCAGTAATTTTGGTCATGCTTATGTCTCTTCTTATGGCACACCGATGATGTTGAAGCCCTCCTCAACCATTTGCCTTCGCAGATGAATAAGGAATTAAAGCCTAGAGTTCTCGGCGTTGAATAATCCCTGAACGATGTCGACATGGTAGCCACGCATTCGCATTCATTACGCGTCGTTAGAGGGAATTAAATGCACATATGGCCTTTACAATGACTCCCGGTGACCTGTCGATGTGTCGAGCCAGTGGTGCTATCTTCCCAGAAAGATTTCCTACCAATTTGCTGAATCGGTAGGGGCGGAGAAGTGCGTGGGTAGGGTCGCACGATCGATCCTATGTGTATTTCAGGGCGCCTCTGAGCACCGCGTTATGCGCATCCCTTGTAAATGGATAGATGAATTACGGGCTACGCCAAGCAGTTATCGATGTTTCGAAACCGACTTTCCTTGAACCTCGGTACCACTAATCAATATGTATTCTTTCTTTGATGAGCTTACACGAGGTTGATAATGGTATTTATTTTCGGCTAACGTTTCGACGTCTTCGTCTTCCTCAGAGCCGATGATCCTAGTCGATGATCCACGCTTATTATTCGTCTCGACGTGGCAGTTTCGCGTTCAGGTCGAGTCAGTTCTTCTTCAGTGAGCCATCTCCTCGAATGAGGCATCATCACTCAGTGATGCCCTTTTATGCAGGTTGCTGATGGTGGATAGCTGTGATTGTCCGGTGATAGTATGATAATAACTTGTTTTAAGTTATCGATGTGTTTAATGCGAACTAATAGAATATAGGA
>UYYA01004114.1:0-166363 GCA_900624975.1 Angiostrongylus costaricensis | reverse complement strand
TACCCTTTTTAATCCAACTGGGAACTCTCAAGCCCAAATTCTCCATGACTCCAGAGAGAATCAACATGGCCAGCATTCTACGATATTCAAGCTTTTATTCAAGATATTTAACTGGTTTTTTTTGTCAATCCTCGAATGAAAAGTTTGTAGACGACAGACAGTATGTAGATTGGGCGAAAGTTGCCGATATCGTGTAAGTCACGCTTCTTAAACAATAACACAGTCTTGCTGGTCTTCCACTGAGTAGGGACCTTGCATTCAGACAGGTAACGTGTGAAGAGCCGAGCCAGTGTGTTTACAAGGACTGGCGGAAGTTTCTTCAGATGTTCTGGTCTTATCCTGTCCACAGCTGGTACTGTTCGATTTTTCACCGACGAAGTGGCATGTCGGATTTCGGAAGGGAGAGCTGGTGGTACAACATGTCCACCCTCTTTATTTCACATAACGGAAGGTGGACGTGGCTATCGAAGAGATTTGAGTAGTATTCGTAAATGATTTTCTCCATTTCCTTTCTGGACGCTGTAACTGTTCTGTTGGAGTGCAATCATCTTGGTCTTCTAATTGGCGAAGCTTTGGTGGACTTTGCGAATGCTTTTCCCAGCCTCTGTAACTTCGACCGTTACTGCTGCTCTTCTCTCTTTAAAATCTTCTTTTATCGCCTGTCTTCATTGTTTTGCAAGTTCGGACGTTATTCACAGTTGCCTGCAGCTCGTGCGATGCCACGTTGGCGTATCAGCTCGAGTGTTTCTGGAGACAAACGTCTCTTGGTGACTTTCGAACTCTCAGCTTTCATAGCACTAACGTGAAGATGTTGAATGAGCCTATCGTATTCTCCGTCGATGTTATCGACAACGGCATCTTCCCAACAGCTGACTAATGAATTGAATAAATTCGAGCTAACGGTGGTTCTGGGACTTTGGTTTCGGAATTTAGCGCTTTTCTCCTTTTCGCGAAAAATAGAATCTTGCACGAAGGAGACGATGGTCTGATCCCGTGTAGAATTTTGGGCAGCAACGACATCGGTTAGGCAAAACCTTCTATTTTCTATGATGTGGTATATTTCGTTATGGTATTCTCCATTGGGAGACTCCCACGTCCAGCGCTGAGGGTGGGGCTTTTGGAATTTCGGGTTACCATGGATTGTTTTGGTCACCATGATAAACTCAGATAGCCGCTCACCCTGTTCGTCCCATTCCAATCCGTGGCTCCCAATGTAACGTTCTTCTTTGTCCAATCTTGGCGTTGAAATCTCCAATAATGACCTTGAAGAATGTATGACCCTCTCTACAGAACTTTCCTTAGTCCATATAGAACGCTTCAACTTCTTCTTCGTCGTAGTTTGATGTCGGCGCGTAAACGACGAAGATTGTCAAAGCCGGAATTGACCCAAGTCTTTTTAATCGTAAACGTCCGATTCGGGTTGTAAGTTGTTTGAATGAATCGATGTTCATGGACAAACTCGTGTTGACGACAACGCCGATGTCACATGTTGCGAGGAACAGTTCTTCTCCGGTGTCATAGATAGCGTTGAATGAATGGCGTCGTCTCGTCTCGGCCAGGCCGATGATGTCGTACTTTATCCTTCTTGCCTGCATGAGGAAGTCTTCTATCGAGGACTAGGATGCAAGTGTACGTGCATTGTAGGCACAGATCGTCACTATAGTTCTTTGTAATCCAGGCAGCTTCCATTGGTTCTGCGATTTTAGCAGCCTCTCCGTACTCATCCTACCCAACGCTGCGAAATTGGGGTCTCTTTTGGGGTCAGGGGAATGGTGCCCGTTTTTTTTGCTGTGCTTAGCATTTTGGTGCTCACGCATAGCTAACTGGGCTCTGAACGTGGGGGCTGGGTATACTCACGGGTAGCTTGCCAGGCTCTCCTTGAGTGGACATGGAGCTTATTTGTTGGACGCGACTCCTAACCGCCTCCCATATACTTTCCTGTCACTTGATTGCAGGCTTTTGGCCGAATTGACTCGTAGAATACAATCCGCATAAGTGAGAACGCATCCACACACGCATGTATGAATACGCCTAGCAAATACAGAATGTATGTGCCAAATCGGCGCAGCAAAAACAGGGAGTCCAACTTCTGGATCCACCTTCGTTTCAGGGAAGCAAAGGTCGCTTTTGGTCCGTGATTAACCCTCTATCCGCCAACAGGGGACGCGCGACGTGGCCTCGCAACTAACCGGCTCGAGATCCCTCGTATGAGGGAGATTGATGAATTATTGGGCTTGGTAACTAACCTGCAACGTGGAGGCGAAAATGGCGGCATTTTTTGTGGCGACAATCTGTTTAGCAGCCAGTTGGACGATGCGGTCAGCATGCGAACAAGCAGCCAGTTGAACGGCAGTCGACCAGTGACTGTTACGAGTCTTCAGCTGAGCTTCCAGCAGTGACTCCTGATCAAGGCTGTTTCATAACCTTCTAAGTAGTGGTGACAAAGAGTACAAACCTTTCCGGTAACGTTGTTTGTGAACAGGAAGTGACACACGGCTGTAACCTGCTTGTGAACGTCGTCATGCAAGAAACTTGGGAACATCATCCAGCGCCGAGCCTGTTTATTTATTTGTGTATTCATTTGGTGTCTTTAAAAATTTCAGAAAGGCACTGATGTTTAACTCATCTTTCCATTTCGGTCTCAATTAGTTGCCGCGTATGAAGGAAACGATTGACGGAGTGGAATAAAGCGTGCAGAAAGGTACAAAATGTTATTATAGCTAAAATAACGAACGCCGAAAGCTGGGGCAAACAGGAAAGCACAAAAAGCGATATATGTAGTCCATATCAGCGCTTAACATCTTATTCAAAGAAAGAAAGAAAAGTTGCCAGAGTCTCTCACATTGGATGCGACATTCAACACGGCTTATATTTGCAATAATTATGTTTTGTTGGTTGTGCGTAGTAATAGTTTAAGAGGCCGTACCACGACGAAATCGGTGGCAATCGTAGTTTGTACCTCATTGGTGTGGGTTTTGCTCCAAAATTTAAACTATGATACAAACAGCTCCTTCCTTGTTCCCGGAATATTCTAAAATTTGAAAAAAGCAAGTACGGAGTAGGTGCCAAATTGTAGTACTAATCGTCAACCGAAAGTCGGAATCTTGCTGGATATTGTCATTGGGTACATGAAGAACAATTATAAAAGCTTATCTTAATACTTGTCTCAAAATTTCGTCGATAGGACCATGGTATCGAAGAGATTTAAGGCTATCGTTTTGCATGAAGTGCTGAGATACCTGCAAAACTCCTGACCACAGGTGTATGCAGTGGAGAACGAACACACGCTGTTGTCCTTACCGGGGAGCAGCGCACTTCACCACTACACCATCCGGGTCATCGTTTTGCTTTATTTCTGAGCATATAACAACGTGTCACACCTAAGGGAACTGGTTAATCCCAACTACAACTACCAACAAAGTTTCAAGATGGAAAAACTGCAAGAGTCAGTAGTAAGAGGAGGATCAGTAATCAAAAACGACTATAAAATCTGAATCAACAGAAAAGGACGTCGTGCCAAAAGTCTAAGGCTGTTCGAGTTTCTTACCGTGACTAAGCACAACAGATAGCTCCTATTGGTGAAAGCGAGATTGGAAGCTTTATTAGTGCTAATTGGAGTTAGTCGGTATTTACAGATGATATGTAATAGATGATGTACGCTTGATGTATTATACTTTCTTCATTCAAAACCGCAATCGATTAGCAAAAAAATCGAATAGTACTCCACAAACCTGAACTTGTTGGTCACAGGTGTGTCGATTTGTTATACATCGCAGTTGATAAATCTTGGACAAACTAAACAGCGACTTGCTAATCTCATTGCCATGAAATACTGTAAACATCTAGGTGCGCTTACCGAGTTGGGTCAATTAACCATAACGCGGCGAGCTCTGGGTCGGCCTGAGTTTCGTCCAGCAGCTTGTCGAATTGCGCTACTGCTGGGGTTAGATAAAGCTGCAGTTCTGGTAGATGCACACCGCGAAATGCATCACAAAGACGATGAATCGCGTCCATGCCGATCAGAGCCACTCCTAGGTCGGACTCAACGGCCAAATAACTGCAGTTGTTAGAATATTCTAGTTGGTTTCTTCTTTGCAGAAAAGTTTGTTTTAGTATATCTAACTAGAATTTGCTTTTCAAAGTAGAAAAAAATTAATGAAGTAGCCGAAATATCCAGGCCATTTGTATACGGGCAGCAATTACTAGTGATTACACTGCATACAAAGTATGTGGTGAACATGAAGACGAGGGTTGGCTGCGATGTCGTGCACAAGTTCCGTATCAAGTTGTGCGTGAGTTAGCTTTTGCTTTGTCTTTTCAGGCTTTCGAGCTTCTTTTTACATGTAACCACATGCACTTGTATCCATGCTACATAAAAGGATTAAGGATAAAGAATGAAGCTCTTGATATTCATCACTGGCTGAGGGATGCGCCATACATTCGATTTAATAAAGCATCTTGGAGCTGAATGAATGCGTATTGCTCCAAAACAATGCTTGAAGCCAGTGAATTTATCCACTCTGACAAGTCTACCACCATATTGCCGAGTCGGAGGGATGGAAAGACTGACGAGTCGGGTGGCCGGGATCGAACCAGTGACCGATGGAGTGTTTATTACAGAACAACTCAAACTACCACGCTAGATGCGCCATATATTCTTCATTTTCGAGCTAACTTGATTTTAAATTAGGCGTTTTGAGATGAAAAGTGGAAAACGAGTAAATTCAGGCGACCTTTGCACAAATTCAAACATAAGAGAAAAGCCGAAGAAAGGAGTCTCAATATCATTATTATATTTCGAAACCGACTTTCTCTAAACCTCGGTGTGACTAATCAATATGTATTCTTTCTTGATAAGCTTGCACGAGGTTGATAAATATATTTTCGGCTAACGTTTCGACGTCTTCGTCTTCCTTAGAGCCGATGATCCGAGTCGATGGTCCATGATTGTTGTTCGTCTCGACGTTGCAGCTTCGCCTTCGTAAAGTCGGTTTCGAAATATTACTACGCTTTGTGCTAGCTGATAAAACACCGACTTCTGCACGATGTCCGCAATGATGTATGTCCGGAAGAAATACAAGTTGTTACCACCGGACATTATCATTATATATCCACCATCAGCATCGTGTATAAAAGAGCATCACTGAGTGAGGATGCCTCATTCGAGAAGATGGATCATTCAGGAAGACCTGGCTCGACACGAAGGCGAAGCTGCAACGTCGAGACGAACAACAATCATGGACCATCGACTCGGATCATCGGCTCTGAGGAAGACGAAGACGTCGAAACGTTAGCCGAAAATAAATATATTTATCAACCTCGTGCAAGCTTATCAAGAAAGAATACATATTATTATTATACTTGGACAGAGATGAACGTATTTCACAAGGTTAGTTTCGAAATTTTGTTGATGCGAATAAGAGCCTTTAAGAAGGACTGGATCCGGGATCACTCTATATCCTTGACAATGGCTACTTGAAGACTTTAACTTAAGAAGATCTGGATTAGGCTTAGGCTTAGGCGTTATGAGTTCCGGGCAGAATTTCTGGTATTTGAAATAACAATTTCGGATGAACATAAACGTGCGTAAAAGCTGAACAATCCTATATAGGTGTGGTGCATAAATTGAGTGAAGAGCATAGAAATCACATTGTTGTACTGATTTCTAGTTTGCTCTTCTCGGGCACAAGAAAAACGATCTAGTCTTCGTTCGTATCCTAACGTGAGGATGGACCCATGAAACAACAACATTCTGTTTGAGTAAAGACGAAATTTTAAAATTAATTCCTGAAGGCAAAACTGCATTTGGACCTCCTGGAAAGTTGATGGGATCACCCCATTGCTGGGCAAAACTACACGGATTAGAATTTCCAAAAGCCGACAAATTGCGCACCGAGAAAGCATCGTGTACTACACGTATTGGTCAGCTGAGAAGAAAGGATTCGGTTGTATGATGACATCCTATCTCATTCGAGCGAACAACTGAACAAAAGTTGAGGTGTTTTAAGGTTTGCATTCGAAAATCTGGCTAAACGCACTCAAGGAAACCCTCGCTGACTAATGAGGCCTACGAACGCCTCTACAACTGATTTCAATGATCAGTAAAAAGTAGAGAATTTAAAAAAGCTTTGAAAAACTGTTAGTCTAGAAAAGAATGTCACCATGGTAAACCACGTGTGAAAATAAAGTGTGTTAAACTAAGTTATATCGCCGAGGGAGCGCTTGTGGCGCAGTGGTCGGAGGCGCCCTACAACACACACTTGGAATCGATCCCCGCGCCCATGGCCCACCAAGTCTTCCATACCTCCGCGGTCGGAAAATTGGTACCACGCCAGATATGCATTGAATCACCGCCAACGATACCTAGTGAAGTCGAATGTATGGCTCTATCTTTTATACCTCATCGACCAAAAACCGTGCACATTTTTATAGTCTTCGTGTTGATTAATAATGTTTGCTCGCATTTAAGTTGAAAATCTCGAACTTTTTGAAACACTTTTGAAATCCTAATGTAATTGAAATCAGCGCTTATATCTCTAATATTTCAAAATTGACCGTCTATTAGTTGCGCGGCTAATTGAAAAAACGGATGACACCAACCCAAGAATGTAGATGAACAACTGCGGAAGATCGGAGTTGGATAGGAAGGTTTCGGCGTCGACGATGATCTGCATTCGTGATTTCACGGGGATTTCTCGATGATTCTGATGTAACTGCAAACAATGGAGCAATCAGTTGAGCAGTTTTTCATTGTTTTTCTTTCTCTATGAGAAAACGAGAATTGGACGACCTCCACGCTAGACGAACTTTTATTTAGACCTTGAACTTAGGTGACTTAAATACAACTGGTTAGTAAAAATACGTCATTAGCTTGAGCTGTACTGAAGTGAACGATATGCTCCAGGTTGAGTAGCAGTTTGTAAATACGACTTTAGACACAAATAGGCAATTTCACTCTCACCATTCTGGCGATCATCTTCCAATTAGTGATGTCGTAGTTAACACGGTAGGGATAGATCCAATTGGGATTTGCTAGGAGAGTATGGCTGGGCGATAACTCAGCGTCCAGAAATGATGAGCTCCGATTTTTAAGCCAAAACTGTCGCACAACCTGCAAGGAAGAAGCTCTTTCTCCTTGGCCGAGAAACCAAAAAGTGCAGCATTGAAATTCAATGTCGACAACGCTATGTGTATAATCTACTTGACTGTTAAATTGTTTTATTCTGTTTTCAATATCTCAACCAGTAAATTTGAAGTATTCTAGGAGATGAGCAACACATCAGAAAGTAGTTCATACAGCTATGGTGCAATTCTATCGGTACACTAATCTGCACCAACCTCTAGATATGCTGAATGTCACATTACACTGAGTTTGAGATATTTCCTCATTCTTACAAATGTGGTGGATGAAGTTGTACCGGGAACTATGCCGATAAAAAGGTGGTAGGTTAGTGTAACGGAGATAAAAGCTATGTAATGAGGGAAAAACTTTTTATTGTAGAACCTGATACCTGTCCTTCGGAACTTGGTAGCGAACCGAAGGTATAGCTGAACGGTACGCTCCAGATGTCAGTGGATCTTGGCGTGCGCCGCGCCTTCCGCAGCTCTTCCCTTCGCGAATGTATCGAGATGCTTAAGAACGCTGGAGATGACGTTGTACGCAACTGAAACATTCGACAGCTACACTTCGAAAATTACGGCAACTTTTCTGTTTCTGAGCTACTGAGGGTTGCAATTTTAAACCTAAGTATAAAATAAAAAAGACAAAAGCTCTTGGTGTCGACCAGTCGCTGAGGGACGTGCTATGCATTCGACATCTTAAGCATCGTTGGAGGTGATTCAATGCATATCTGACCGTGACAATGACTCCCGATGGCCTATCGATGTATCGAGCCAGTGGTGCTATCCTCCCAAACAAGCCTGGTACCAGTTTGCCAACCCCGGAGAGATGGAAGGTTTGATGAGCCACGTGCGCGGGGATCGATCCCATATGTGCATCGCAGGGCGCCTCCGCCCACTGTGCCACGTGGGAATATGAAATACATCAATAAAGTGATACCAAACCTAGAATTGTGCTTCTTCACACATCGCTTTAAATTCCGATCAATTTCCTGCTTTTCCAACCATTAATTACCTCCTACGTGTTCTTTTGCTGTTTAAATTTTTCCAATATTCTCTATGGTGTTCCTGTGCTATTGTCGGTACTGAATTTCGTTGATCTGCCACAGTTAACAATCTTATGACAACAAAAAGGGCCCGTGTGGAGCAGTGGTCGGAGACGCCCTGCAATACACACGTGGAATCGATTCCCCCGCTCATGACCCACCAAGCCTTCCATCTCTCCTGGGTCGGCAAATTCGTGCCAGACTTGTCTGGGAGGATAGCAGCACTAGCTTGATGCATCGGTAGGCCACCGTGAGTTATTGTAAAGGTCAGATATGCATTCACTCACGTCCAAGCGATGGAGACTTCCTACAACACCACAGTAACAACAAGACACTATCGTTAAATCCGAAAGATATAACGAACAAAAATTTTAACTTTTTTGAACTCTACTTTAAGAAGAAAGTGAATTACGGTGACGTGCGTCCCGGATCCCAGATATTCTCATCAGTTTTCTTTTCCTTTTTACTTCATGAGACGTAACTGATCTGATGTGCCTCGTCCAGCCCCATCAGCCCGCGAATGTTTCTTGCCAAAGGATGTCGAATATCATGCTAGAGTACAGAAATAAGAAGGGCGTGGTTCTAGCAAACATGAAAATCTTTTGATGCTCAAGATGTTCACAAATTGGATTATCTCTTCCTAACCAACTGGAATGTTATAAGTATGCTTTGGTTTTACTCAGAATAGGAGCTTATGGATAAATTGGAATCTATCGAAACAGTTTGTTTGAGAAGACATTTAGGTGGCGTAAAATGTACTGCAAGAGGACTGGTAGCACCACGGTAGTGATGGCGAGTGATGGACAGTGCTGGTTCGACCCTGCTCCGGACCCACCAACCTCTCATCTCTTCGGAGTCGGGGAATTGGAACAAAGCTTGTCTGAGAATATTTCACTCATTGCAACATCCTGTAATCCAAATGGGAACGCTCTAGCCCGGCTATCTCAGGCTTCAGAGAGAATTCACTCGACTAGCATTAGATGACATTTGTGATGAGAGCAAAATCCTCAAGTAGCAGCCAAATCCACACGTACAAAGTTAGAAGACCTTTATGGATGATGAATGCGAGAAGGCTGCGATCCGCGCAGTGGATGTGAAAGACGGTTCGTGTAAAAGAAGCAACTTCTTAAGGCATTAGAAAACGTTGGTTTTAATAAAAACGAACTATTTTGTCAAATGAACATTGCCAAAGGAAATTAGAAACAATCAGTTCCGTCTTATTTCAGATAGAAAACCCCTCACGGCATGCTCTTATCGTGGAGACATGGTGAAGTTGAGCAAATAAAAGATAAAGCATGAAGCTCTCGGCGTTGATCAATCCGTGAGGGATGCACCATGCATTCGAGTTCAATAAACATCGTTAGAAGTGATTAAATTCGTATCTGGTTTACAAAACGACTCTGGGCGATCTACTGATGTATGAAGTCAGTGCTGCTTTCCTCCCAGAGAGGTCTGGTAGCAATTTACCGACCTTGGAGGGATTGAAAGCATGGTGAGCCTGGGTCGAGGGATTGAATCCATGTCTATTGCAGTGCACCCCTAACCACTGCGCTATACACACCCTGAAGTTGAGCAGATATCTGAACAAAATTCTTTCCAACAATTCGACTTCGTGTGGTAAAAATACAGTTTCTTCCTTTTAGTTGGGTTCTATCTACACTAAGAGAGATCAAGTCGCACAGTTTCAATTGTGAACTCAAGTAAGAATAGATTTTAAGCAACCCAATATATTCCGAGAAAGTTATAAATACTTTTTCTTGACGCAGAGGCTTAGTACTACCCTTGGATTTCCTCTGGTACAAAAAACTGACGCAGGCCGAGCAGACAGACGCAGCTCTGTGCTTGTATGCGCTTCCACTTGTATTTCACGGCTATTTTTCACAAGCTCAGAAACAACGAATTTTTCTCACTTTCACTTTTCGTAAAATCAATCGTCGTTCTGTAACGAAAACTTTGAATAGGTTATTTGGCATTGATTGGAGTGAAAAGCAAAAGAAATTTTTGAAATAAATTCCTTAATTCTATAATAGAGCAGTTCGGACATCTCCAAGAACTGCAGTCAGTGTGTTCTTTTTTTTAACCAGCTACGTATGCGTATTTGCCATCACTCTCTTAGCACTGCGATACTTTTAAAACAAACCTCTGAAGCTCTCTGAAGAAGAACGTTTAGTGCGTTTTCGGTAACTATAATTACGTGCGCTTTTAAGCTTGATCGAACCTTTTTCGTTTTTCGTCGGCTTTGTTTACGTCTCTGCTTCGTTTCAACGAGTTGAGGTGAATAGTCAAATAGTGAATCGTTAAACAGGCTCGCTTTGTGATGATGATCGTTCCGTCGTCGTCGTGACGTCCTGAGTTCAGCACCATCTACTTTTGCTCCGCTGGAAATCTCAATTGAAAAGCTGCTGCGCTGGTTCAGCGAAATGTCTAACATGTATCACGGCTTACTCCTGAACTTCAACTAGAAACGATTTGTGAAAATTTTCATCACATTTCTGTTGCGTCACCAAAATCTTGTCGTTGTGGTAGTTGCGGCTAAAATGCACTCAAGCGTCTTCGGACTGTGTACTGGTGCTAATAATAACACTTACATTATGGAGACCTCCGGAATGCCTTCATTCACTAGCCACCCCTCCATGACGACGCTGAGCCGCTCCTGTTCAGCCCCGTAGTTTGCATGAGTAGGCATACTTTCCCACAACTCGTGCCTGGACACCGATCGGTATGCATTCTTGCGCAGGTACCTGAAGCACAGAAAAATTTCTGACTGTAACATGACGTGTTTTTTTCACCTGCAGTGAAACTTCTCAGGTCTTCTTTCATTGTCGGAAAACTAGCTATTTCAGTTTTTGTGGTAAATGTGCTATTAACACCAAGAAATTTCCGCAGAAAAATACTCTGAAGAAGAGCTTTCAGAGAAAACAAGCGGATTAAGTGATGGTGGCAAACATAAGCGAAATATAACTCGTATATAATGCTGAGATATCTGCACACTCCGGACCGCAGGTGTATGCGGTGGGGAACGAACGCGCGCTATTGTCCTTACCGGGGAGTAGCGCACTTCACCACCACACCATCCGGGTCCTTCGTGTTGCCTATCTCATACATCTGCGGTCTGGAGTTTTGCAAATATCTCAGCATTATATACGAGTTATATTTCGCAACATACCCTGCCATTAAAAAGAAAAAGGAAGTAAATGAAAGGGTTAAAATAAGCGAAATATTTTCAACGTGTTGGCAGTGTTTGCAGTCAAACGCTACCTGCGCACTCCAGTGTGGAATTCAGCGTCCGATACGAGGTTACGAATCATGTTTACCATCACCGACCCTTTGGTGTAGAGATGTGTTCCGTGGAATGACTGTTCGACCTCCAGCTCAGTCGTCAGCGGACGGACCAACGCCGGATGGTCCAGTGTTGACTGCAACAACGATATGACGAGACGCAATAAATTTCGCTGGTCACTCACTTTAACAAAGGGTACAAGAGTGGTCTCGTTAGTATAGTAGCAAGAACTTAGAGGTAGTTAATTGGGGCATTTCAGGATTTCGCTAAGGAAGTTTGCACAGTAGTCTTGGCATTGTTCCATCACTAGGGGCTGACCTCACCTGTTTTCTTATGAGTTGATATAGTCGAGTAATATACTCGTTTTCTACTAATCTAGGATGCTCCTGTTGAAGAAGATAGTATACCATATATGTTGCAAACCCTTCGTTAAGCCATAAATCAGACCAGTCACGCATCGTCACCAAATTTCCGAACCTGAACAAAAATAAGTGGTCCCGTTTTTTTAAAAAAGCTTTTGATTTCAAGGAAGGCATAGAAATTTGGAATGATAGCGTACCACTGATGAGCAATTTCATGAGTGATAATCTTCTCGATGCGGTATTCGTGGTAGAGACGGTCCACTGTCGTATTAAGGCCATCTGTGAGCAAAAAATCTCTTACAAACATCTTATGTCGGAGAAATCCCAAAGAGAAACCTTCGAGCGTAGTGTCTAGAAGTAGCGACTGCTTGTCAAAGACGATAAGCCCCCAGTTCTCCATTCCACCCACTGGGAAGCTACGCGCAGCGATAAGGTCCATTTTCGGCAACGGATACGGCAGCTGTAATTACATTATTAGGATCACAAAGCTCTGCTTCTCTACACTACTGCTTTTTTATAGCTTCGAGAATTAGCACTAATTTTGTTTGGCAAAAGCTCTCTAACGTGGAGAAGCCGTCGAGTGCCTGTGATAGTGAACTGACACGCTCTGGCGCGATCACTTAGCCTTGGAATCGCAGTCAACGAAACCAAACCCATGAAGAGAAATAGCTCCAAATGCGTGTACAAGAATATAACATAACGAAATATTAATAACATATTTTTGTGATCTTATTCGATTCAATATAGCAATAAGAGTGTTGAGAAAAAAGATATCGGTTTTTTGTTAATTACTCTTAGAGAAAGGATACTCCAACCTTTAATTCGTCTTCGAGTCTGTCAAACATTACAGGAGAAAAGTTCGCAGCAAATCGAGCATACAAAAAGTCTTCAGGATGGGTCCAAACAGTAAGAGGCAGATTCCTCTCTGTCCTCGCTTCCAGTGGTACCATTTCTCCTGAATTTACTTGCACTATATGATTGCTTCTAAATGTGTGTCATGCTATTACTGTGTATACCCATGGCGAGTGCAAGCAAATACGTGGACATCGGTGGGGTTTCTTGGAATGTGGTCATGGTTGTTCCGTCCGATTTTCTTTTTTCGCTACTTCGCGGCATATTGGACAGTACGACGAATCTTGAAGGATGCAGCACGGAGACGTTGAAGGTGGCCTAAATAGAATGAATATAGGAATTTGTGAGTAGAATAGAAAACTGTTAAGATCACTGCTCTCTAATCGACAATCATTGGGTAAATGACAATCATTTTTTGGTATTATCCGTCTTGAGCTCCAATCATTTTTTGCCGTTCATTTTTGCGACCTGGTATCTTCGATGAAATGAATAAATCATAGAAAAATTGAAGCCAGTCATGTGACTACAGTAAAAAATTACAAGCAACTAAATTTGTTCGCAATTGCCGCACCTTAATTCCAGGGTCGTCCCAACACGGGACAAATGAACTAGCAAGTGTTGGCTCAAATTTCGTGGTGAACGACGTCACTATGGTATGATTGTCCTGGAATGAAGTAAACTTCTGAAGTTCCACCGGTTTAAATTACAATATTAACTATTTATTTACTACCTATTAGTGTTTTTCATAACAGGGTATTACGTGTTGTATAACAACAACGATGCTGTGATATTTGCAAAATCTCCGGACCGTAGATGTCTGCGGTGGGTATCGAACGCGCCATCAGCCTTTCCGCGGGTCAACGCGCTCACCACCACACCATACGAGTTCTTTGTTTCGCCAGTCTCACAGCTAGTCCTACCGGTTTATTCAAGTAAACCAGCGAAAGATTGGAGAGAAAATGACTAATTCGGAAAACCGTTAAGGACAAAGGTTGTATGAAAGTTTGTGACAGGAAAATGGACTTTTTGCATCCAAATTTCTGAACAAAAACAAGAGCCACTTGAAGTTCAAGTTGTAAAATTAAGTTCTCAACGATGGAAAGGTTTTAGTTAGTTTTTAACTGCTCAGACAAAATTAAGCAAAAAGGAGCCTACCGAATCCAGTTCATAGTAACAGTGAACGCCACCATCCTCACCGCATATTGTGGTGTTATAATCAACTTCCAGAAGATATCTGGAAAGATTTTGTCTTGAAGAAGTCAGGGCTCATGCATAGGCTACTTTCAAAGTACTTGGTCAAAACAGTGCTAAAAAACGCCCAAACGTACCTTCCTTTCATCAAACGTTCCTTGAGCACTACTCGAGCCAATTTCCTCATGTCCTCTATTCTCAGTGTTTTAGGATAAACCCTTTTTCCTTAAAAGAAAAAAAGTTTTTTGAGACAAGATCATGACTCTATTCTTGTTTACCTCCCCTTCTCAGGCGTATTCTGTCGATGGCAACACGAGGACCAATGTGGAAAAGTATCTCGTCGTCTGTGGAGTTACCAAACACTTCCAAATGAGCCGTCAGGCTTCCCCGAACTAACTTTTCAGCGACATTCGTTAAATCTAACTGAAGTCGAGCGCATAATTCTTTTACCGAACTTTACAAGTTGAGGATTCAATCATAAATTGTCGCCTTTTCTAATGTTGGCTTTGGAATATTTTTATTAAAAGTTGTTTTGTTAAGAGATTTATGGTTTCACGAAGAAAAACGAAAGATCTGATTTGCATCTGAAGTCCATTTTGAAATTTTTACTTATTACCTTCGAGCTACATGACTCATATGAGAGATCCGCCAATTTACACCCTATTTTCATCTTATTTACTCATCAAATGTTCACGAACGAGCATCGTTCAGTGCATCGAGCAGTAAGAAGTACGAAAAGTAAACGATTTCATACATGAATATCGTAGTGAAGAGGTAGAGTGTGAGTGGGCATCGAAACGAGAATCACATCCTGTTTCCTTTTTCCTTGATCGAAGTGCATTTTCTCCATGAATTCGTACGACTCATACGCTGGAGGAACCACATCCATAAGAGTAAAATTTCGTTGTGTTTGCAACTGAAGGTAAGGTTATCGTTTGGCTCCAATTTCCTTCTCTCAAAAACGGATTTTAGAAGTCTCATATTTATTTTAGTCAATTCCTTTTTAGTATGTTAGTGAAAAACTCAAGCATAAATGTGGAATGCGAGCAATGGAATGCGAAACGAAAACTCCTAGATTAACTCCAACGAGCGACTTTCTATTAAGCTCGGTATTGATCGAACAATTCTTTATATTCTTGTTTAGCGAACACGACTGTTATTGAGAGTGTTAAATTATTGTTATTAATTGTTAGTTAGCTATAGTTAGTGTTAGATTGTTATTAAGCGCCGGACGAAAGAAAACTATTGTGCTTAGTATTGGGAGGACCGCCTCCTAGGTAGAGGAGAATAGTGGGCTCTGAGGAAGGCGAAATTCGCCGAAACGTCAGCTTGTGCGTAAATAAAGAATTAAAATAACTCCCGGTTTAGTTAGTTGTCACGGTGCAAACTTTAGTTAAGTAACACATTGTCATTGTTCCTAACCTATTTATAATTCGGCTTAAGTTTCCTGAATCCTATCACCATTGTGCGCCATTACTTTAAAACTCACCGGAATCAAACGAGCTTTGGGCCCTAAAGACTTTAACTCAAACTGAGCACTTAGTTTAGGTTGGTTAGACGTTGTTAGCTGTGCAGCATCTTCGAAACGTTGGTTAGTAGTGGCATGTGGTGGTGTTATGGTGGACAGCAACTTAAAGCAGGATTGAGCGACAAATCGTTCAGAAACCGTCATAAATTTTTTCCACATACCTCGTCAGTAACGGTATTTTTGTCTTCGTTTTGTCCAGAAAGCCAGTGGCCCACAAAGAAAGCAAGAAAGACGGCGAAGATAAGGACCGCATGGATCAGTAACACAAGGATGCATCGACGAACGTAGTCGGGTTTCCGATGCGATATAGAAGAGAAATCCGACACAAGCGAGTCTATAATAGCTGACACATTGAGTGACACGTCGATTACTTAATAGGAAGAGTGATTGCGAATAGTCGTGCAGTTTTTTGGTCCATGAGGAGCGGTTACGTAGAGCTTGGTGTAGAAGTGAAGCAGTTTTTGCATTGTTGAAATCTACCACTTGATACTGGGAAAGTTGCTTGGATAAATGTGGTTATGTTTTCCATAATTCCAAAGTGTGTCTCCTTTTCTATGTTCTTTTAACCATCGACTTATTAGCTGCTGCTTGAGGGAGACAGAGTGATCAGAGATTTCGGGCAATGCACGCATGGTGTGTGTGAAAGGGAGTTAAGCCTCCAATCCTCACTAGTGCTGGTAATTTTGCACCACACTTGTTTAGAAGGAATTCCATCTACTACGTGTAGGTTTGCGGTGGCTTTAAGTGTAAATATTACTCTAATAAAGCTGTCCCTCTACATTCAGGAAAAGGCAAAGCTTTTAAGTGGTAGCTGAACCCGCACGCAACTATGAATGCCTTCGTAGATGATGGATGCAGGACAGTGAGCTGGATTAGCGGACTGCAGTGATTCGTACATTGTTTTAGGTTGTTCCATATGAAATGTAAAACGATGTGAAAAGAAAATAATGTTAGGCAAAGTGCACATTCGAGAGGTTTTCTTATCCATGATAAAAATGGTTCGTAATGGGAAGAAAGGAACTGGCAACATCAACAACGCATTTAGCTCGGCAACCCCAAGCGAACAAACACGTTCAAGACGTTTAATGAAAAGAACTCAAGAACTAAGTAACTGGTTTACGCTCGTTCTGAATTTTAAACAAATTAGAAGGATGAAAAACATCGATAAGTGGGCGCTTCACAAACGTAGCGAAAATCAAAACAGTCGCTGTTTTGAAGTCAAGTATTGAGGTGCGCAAAAGAACGGCTCATTTCTCGATCATGTCGGGACGTGAGATGAAGACTGGATCCTAAACAACTGACAACATTCAGAACAGTGCTTGGATAGATGTGAAGCATCAAAATATTTCCCGAATCCGGAAACCAGAGGAAGGTTATGGTTACCATTTGGTGGTTTAGATAAGGAATCTTCCACAGCAACTTTCTAAATCGATAAACTGATGAAATGAGCGAGTTGAGCTATGAAACCCTATCTCACCCACCATAGTCATCCGATTTCCTGCTATACTACTTACACTGTTTCAAACACCTCAATAACCTATTCCAAGCAAGGTTGTTTAACAAGAAAACCGTCGCCGCAAATGCCAAAGTGAAAAGGATAAATTTAAATCTTTTTGGCGAAAATGTGCCTAATTTGATTATCAAAATTTCGTCCGAGCTTTTTCGTAACAATTTGAAATTAAGGTCTCGAAACCGCAGTTAATATTGCAGCAAGCTGTTATAAATAGAACACTATGTACCAAATATAGTAGTGTTTTGATATCTAGTACTTATTTTTCTAGAAATAACGGTGGAGTGTGATGCGCTGTCGTAGGAAGGACTTGAAAACATTTACATAAACAAGAGAGCTAGAGCGAGGTGCGGAAGTAGATATGATTAGAGGATTGGGGAAGAGCAGTAATCATGAGCTGCGGAGGGACAGAGGCGTTTAGATGTGGCCATATAACAATTTCCTAATCCTTCTTACTAGGCGTTTCGTTGTACTATAGCAACCATGTTCTAGTGATCTTTTCTTGGGTGAACCGATTAGTGAAGAAATTCAATTGTGAAATGGAAGAAAATGAAGGGCTTGGTGGTGCTTACCGGGTCGTTTAACCGCTTCCGGTTTCAAGCATGGCTCAATTTCCTCGGCTGAAAGTTCAGGCATGGTCAGTATTGGCGGACTCGTTCGTTACATGCCTCATTCCAAACACTGACATCTATAACAGAAGTGATCAATCGAGTAGAGAAGGTGAGGAAAGAAATCAGCTTAGGTAAATTATTTAGAACATGTGTTGCGTACAATTGAAAAGAGCGCTACTACTTAAATTGCGTAGGAGTTCAAATAAGATGAGGCTAAAGAAAACCTAGGGAAACTACTGTACTGTGTGCGACAACATCGCTCACGCTGTTAGTCAAAAACCAGCGAATATGATATGAGATGGGAGATTGGTGTCGTTGCACGAAAGAAAATGGACAGAATGAAAAATTGGCGCAGTTAAATTGATGGAGTAGAGCCAGAAGACATCATTAGACTTGTCTTATATGAACACTATTGTCAACCTCAATTATCCACAATGAGCTGCGGGCACTTGGGAAGAGGAACGTCGCCGAGCAGAAATCAAACTGGAATGGCTGCGGAAGCAACGTTAGGAAATGTAGAGAACCCGTTCGGTAAAAGGATAAAAAAAGGGTAAAGCTCTCGACTTTGATCAATCCTTGAGGGATGCACCATGCATTCGTCTTCATTGAGCATCGTTTGGAGGTGACCGAATGCATATCTGGCCCTTATAATGACTCTCGGTGGCCTACCGATGTATGAGCCAGTGCTGCCATCCTCCCAGACAAGTCTGGTAATAATTTGCCGACCGGAGAGACGAAGACTCGAGCACGGCAAGCCGGAAAGTGTGATCAGGGCCGGCCGCGCCGTTACGTCGATGTCGTACTGTAGCAGAGCAGCCGAGCGGGCACTTACGGTACGCGGCATCTTGTAATTATAGGTGGAGTTGAGGTAATTGAGGAGTTGTCAAGGGGCACGCGAGGTCGACATGACGACGCCGTTATGCCGTCAGATCGGCAAAATATTGTATAACATCAATACTATTGGCTTTTACCTCTGTGGATCTGATCTAACAAAATCTAAATGTTCTGTAATATTCGCATTTGGAAAATGTTTTCCTGGTTTTTTTTTGTTGGAAATATACTTTTTCACTGATAAGTGAAAAATGGAACACGAAAACTTACAAATTTGTGGAAATGGGACGCATAGAAATTACTAGTTGCAGTAATTTCTTTTTCTTATTAGAAGACGGAGGGCACAGTGTAGTGGTGCCTGTCATCACGAGCATGGTGCTAGTTCGATTCCGCTCAGGGCCAACCAAACTTCTAATCCGCTAGGGTCGGGAAATTGGCACCAGACTTGTCTGTGGAAAAAATCACACTCTGCACTACAAATTGGAGCGCTCCAGCCCAGCTATCTCAGGACTCCAGGGAGAATCGGCTCGACCAGCATTCTACGACGTTCCCGATGAAATGAAAATCCAGAAGCAGTAACCGAAGCCACACGTAGAAATTGGAGGGTCTTCGTGGACAATGGATGCGAGGAAACGAAACGAATGTGAGAAATGCTGGAATCCGCACAGTAAACGTGAAGACAGGTCATATGAAATTTAAAAAATTCGTTTTTTATTGCAGTGTTGGACTAAAATAAAGGAGCATTCAGTGTTGTTCTCAGGCTCAACTGGGACCATTCACGTGGTCTTGCATTAGACAACTTTCGTGGAGATGATTGAACGCACATCTGACCTACTCAATAATTTGCGTTTTTCTGCCGTGGTGCGAAGTCGGCGGTGGTATCCGCCCAGACAGGCCTGGTGCCAATTTGTCGAAACCTGAGGTATCAAGCCCTTGATTAAACTGGGCACAGAATCGAACCAAAAGAACCATGGGTGTATTGCATGAATCTCTAACAACTGCGCTAGCTACACTAGTTTATTTTATTATTGCACTAACGAAGAACATTAATGTATTGCACTAAAAATAGAAGCATGTTGAAATTTGTTTGACTGTATCGATTATTTTTCTTGTGCTTAAATGCTACATAAATTTGCGCACTTCGACAAGTTTGTATGTAAAATATTTCAGTGTAAGCTATGCTTTAAGAAGAGGAGACGAAGCACATGGCTTGACTAAGTGAATAAAATGTCTACTGCGAAGTTCAAACATTTAATCCACGGCGACATCAACTATGCTGAGGATTAACGTTAAGAAACCTGACGCTCATCAATCTCGCAAAGATGGCCTGTAAGATTCATTTTTCATCGGCAAACACGATGGTGCTGTGCTTGATATGTTGGCTCCATCATGCTTTGAGCCAGGTGACAAATCATTCATGGCCATTCCAGACTACCACACGCTGATTTCGCGAGTTGGACGAGCTGGAGTGACCGTTTGTACCTAGGAGGACGGAAGCCGATTAAGCAATGATATCTTCAACGCTGGTGCAAGGCAGTAGTGTAGCACTACAATGTGCTCCATGTTATTATCCAGTCATGGTAATAGCAGAAAGTTCAACAGCAGAGAACGACGAATTATTAAATAAAGTGAAAATCACGCAACTTTGAAGAACGACGCCTCAGTGATAGAGCTGGTGTCAAGAAGCTCGTTTCTTTTGACAGCTTCCAATTTTTAGGCACACAATTAAACTTAAAACTTAGGGGCGGGGGCTAACTAGATGAGAAACAGACGAAACGATGGACTCGCAAGGTGTGGTGGTGAAAGCGTTAGCCGCCGGAAGGGTAATAGGGTTCGTTCTCCACAGCAGACTCCTCCGGTCCGGAGTTTTGCAAATTCCTTAGCATCATTGTAGTTGTTTCACACATAATGCACTGCCGTGAAAAATTATAAAAGGCAGTAAATAAAAAGTTAGCATTGAAAAAATTAACGTTAAAACTTAGTAATCTTATTATCAACGGACAGTCATTTCAACAACAACCGCCTCGTAAAACAGAGCGCTGCCGGATGAGCATGCCTCATTTGTGCGGTGTTCACCGAAGAAGATCCGCCTCGATAGGACTACGAAAACACCACACCGAGATGGCGAACAACTGTGGACCACCGGCTCGGATCATCGGGTCTGATGAAGACGAAGATGTCGGAAAGTTAGCCGATATAAACATCCTTATCGACCCCATGTAAACTCAACAATTTTAAAACATGTTAGATCTTATTCTTGTAAAGTTTTCCACAATCTCACCTCACTTCGAAATTCGAAGAATCGCACTCGAAGTAATTTATACAAGAGGACGAATTTTCGTTCTGCACTAATTCGTTAAAATTAAATTCTACACACATACACACACACACGCGCAACATACACACACGTATATACATACATACATCCGTGCATACACAAACATGTGTATATAGACACAGTCGCACATAAACCTGTGCGCGTATGTTAAAGTGCCAGCGGACATATCTGTGAAGGATAAAATTGCCATTCATGGATCAGCTAGTCGAACGAGTCATGGGGCAAGTCCGATTCACAATCTCACCCTTCGCGAATATGTCAATTTTTCAAGATTTTATCTTCGTTTTTAATATATTCGAAGCGTTGCGCCATCTTAACTTTGCTTTTTTGCGTTCGTCTGCAGTTTCCTGCCCTTAGATTCGCCTTGTTTAGAAGCACAGTCTTCTCTCTACATGCCTATGGAAATGCTTTTGCGCGGATTTATTTGCGGTTGTTTAAAAAATAGAAGATGAGCCGTCTCGTGTAGCTTTTTTTCACTGGATTAAAGTTTGGGGTAAAAACTTATGATAAACGGTGTTCTTTTGCTGCAAGGTTAGTCTTAGGTTTTTAGAGAAGGTTTTGATGATGAAGAGGTTAAGGGATAACCCGATACAGTTAGCGATGACCAGTTGCTGCCGTAAACATGAAGTAGAGCAGATCGGTGCATCTTTCGATCTTTCGGGAAAACCACGCGGATATAAAACATTATGTTTGGAATACTGCAATTGAATTCAGAACTCGAAAACACTCGATAAATTAGAGCTAAATAAACGGCACCGATGCAAAACCTGAAGGGTCGTATCCGTGAAATCTATTTTGTGCATCTTTTGCGCCGGAAAATTATTTCTTTCTCAGCTACACATTGATATGCACCTGAAAATAAGTCATGACATTTAATGAGCTGGTTGGGCGTTGGGCGTTGGTGGAGCCCGAAACACTTCGCCAATCCAAATTCGCACTATATCGACATTGCCGTTGCCCAGTCGTAAGGACGACTTACTTGATCCTAGGAAAAGTACATAACCGGAGAAACATTCTTAGGAAATCCTTATGATGTATCGAAGACTACGATGTTCGCGACCGGTGTTGTTTAACCGATACAGAGCAGTAGCCAACACCACGACAGCTCTGTTGGTGCACTGGCCAACCAACGTCGCAGTTTTGTCTGCAACTATGCAAACCTCGGTTGTCAACTGTAGCAAGTGACAAGGATGAATTTACTGGTGCCCACCGAAGCTTTCCATTAATTGCGGATTATATCGCCGACACTGTGAGAGTCACATATTTTGAGTTGAAGGTTGAAAAATTAAGTTAAATTCTGGGCAAACTATACGGTGGCATTGTCTACATAGCAGAAAATCTACAGTATGATTGGCACCAGACGTAACTTTATTAATTATGCGTTCGCAAAGTATTTTATTGACCGCAGTCTGCTCGAAAAGTAGTCTTGAAATTTTGACAAGCAATTATGTTAACAAAAAAAGATTCAAAATGCAAAATCACCAAAGAGCGCTTCTTCTCATGAGGAAAGAATAAATTTTTGGCGGCTATTCAGCTTAAGCGGTCGAAAGTTTTAGAAGTAGCTACGGGGCTATATGGTCGGTCGAATGGCTCTTGCATGCGGTTAAAAGCATAATCCTGGAATAGAGCGCGATAGTTAAGCCTAAAATAAATATATCGTGACTTATGGCAAAAAGTACACGTAAGTAGTGATGAATGGTTCTGGGATTTCAACGGGGAAGTTAAAAAATTTTAAAAAATTATATAAGCGTTGGTTTTAATGGGCAAATTTCCTGTGCAGCGTAGCACTTGTAGACTGTATTGACCTTCACTCTGGCTTGTTTGATGGTAGCAGACTATACACGGCCAGTTGCACTACAGTCTTCTAAAGTATTGAGCTAAGAATTAAAGTCCACTAGAAATAGCGCTTCTATTTAGCTAAATGGGAGCAATTTATTGTTTCAAAATACGATGTGCGGCAACGAGGTTCATCTGTCAAATGCGAAAGCTGAAACTCACACTATTCGAACCGCGGGAAAGTGGGAGATGCAAGTATCCAGTAGTGAACTGCCACTCAACGTGCTCAACTGTCAATTTCAAAAGCGATTTTTTAAAACCAGATTTGGTACCAATCTGCCGACCATGGAGGAATAGAGGGCTTGATGGGTCTGGGGTTAGGGATCGAGCTCACGTGTAATGCAGTGCTCCTCTAACTACTGCGCTACATGCGCCCTATAATAAAACAAGAGGTACACTGTATAAAAATCTTCATTAATGAAAGTTATTATAACCTTATATAGACAGCAATATTTGAGTCAACATTAACACAAGTCCAAAATGCATGGCGCATCCCTTAGGGATTGACACGCTAAGAGCTTTATCCTTTATCCTTTATGGCATAGAGTCTACATGACAACCTTACAGTTCTTAACCGCGAGGAAGAATAATAGAAAGAGAACGAGGCTTTAGAGACAAATTCCTCTTTGGAGAAAACGAACGATGTTTTTTAGAAGTTTAACAGCAATTTAACCGTCGAAAACACTAACAGCAAAACTGAAAAACCTAGCCGAGCAGTGAAAGTTGTATTGGAAAATGGCGCCCAATCAGCTATTATGGAAATGATTTGGCAGAGCCAATTGCTGTTGTTCAGAGTTTCAAATAGATGTGCCACAACAATAAGTGGTGTGTTCTGAAAATCAATCGTGCTTGCTTTCGTCCAAACTCAGATAATGGCGGGGCGAGGTTTCCGGCAACCTGAATTCTTACGCTGCACTAGGAAAAGTCACAAGGATATCTATTTCCAAAAATACAGGACTTAAGAAAGTAAAAAACACCCGACAGTGCCACACCAAAGACTCTGTGTTCAATGTAATTGAAATTTTGTTTCAGCATTTTCTCTGTTTGGTTATGGAGGTGTTTGACCGCGTAGATTGCAGTCAACTTGACCTTTCCAAGCTCTGAGGAAGGAGAAATCCGCCGAAACGTCAGCTTGTACGTAAATAAAGAAATAAAATAATATCTCGTGTTTACTAAACAGAAGTAGAAATGGTTCAGAAAGAAAGAAAAAAGAAAGAATGGTTCAATCAATGCCGAGGTTAGTAGAAAGTCGGACTTGGGAGTTACACCCGACAGTGTTTCCACAAAAGTGAAATTGCTTAACGCCATTAGTTTCAACATGTTTCATAGACTTTAGGTATGTCATACCTCGGCAGTAAAGGAATAACCAGCGGTTAAGAATTTCGAGAAACTTCTTGGCTTTTTCTTGCTACGCAGAGGATACGGCACTCGGAATCAAAGTTTACTAAGAGTTGGATTCAAAAACAGCAGAGATGTAAACATGAGGATTCTTGTAAAAATTCAACATAAACAATGAAAGCAACATTTGCATAGGGTCAAGGGATAAATGGACGTTTCCGATCTTCTTTGCCGACACCTGCACGGTTCGGCTTGCTTGTCCTCAAGGTGTGGCCTCATTAGATTCTATCTACGGCGGTAATGCGTCGGTATCGGATATCATTTCTGAATGAACGACTCCAACGCATGAGAAATCAAAAATAATAAAAAAGTGAAAAAGAGAAACTGTGAAAACCAGTATGAAAGGGTCTCTAGAAATGGTTTTTTCAAGAGAATGTTGTGAAGAAGACTGTATTTGAACTATTTTCAAATAATGGGTTTATTTCAACCGTGATTTGACCGCTTAAAAATCCACGAAGCTGAGATTTTGGCTGATAAAAGCGCCAAATATATTCGAACACATGATATTTTAAGCACTCGAAAGGCCAGCCTGCCGCAGTTTGGAAGGATGCAAACGAACTGTTCGCGTGGACGCGGCGAACCATCAGAAATGGTTTTCATTCTAAAAACGAAGACTGCTCTAAACATGACGAACTAAAACATTTTGTAGAATCTGCTTCATAAATATAGCTCTTAGTCGATTATTATTTATGCTATACGAAGATAGAAATGATATAAACGAAATATTTAAGTAATGTATTAGCATTGCATTAGATGCATTGAACACAAGAAAAAGAGTGCGTGTAGCACAGTGGTCGGAGGAGCCCTGCAACACACATGGAATCGATCCTGGCGCCCCAGGCTCACTAAGTCTTCCCATCCATCCTGGTCGGCAAACTGGTATGGTATCAGGCTTGCCTGGGATGATGGCAGCACTGTCTCGATACATCGGTAGGCCACCCCGAATCATTGTAAAGGCCAGATATGCATTCAATCACTTCCAGACGATGCTTATTGAAGTCGAATGCATGGCGCGTCGCTCATAGATTGATCAACTCCGGGAGCTTTATCCTTTGAGCTTTATACACCTTGAAATTTTTTTGGAAATTTTAGCACTTGAAGAGTTGGAAATGTGGTGCGGTTCTAGAAGTGACTTTATCTATTTAAGAGCAAACATAGTTCTTTAAAACAGCCATTTGGTTTCTAAAGTTGCTAAGGGTTAAAATTTCCAAAGAAATGAAGATGACGTTTTAATTATAAAAATTCGAACGAAGCCCCAGCAGCCGCAAATGAGTAATGCATCTGGGGATATCATCGTTATCTAATGGACGAAACAACTTTCGCACAGATAACTCGAAAGACCGACTTTCTATGAACCTCGGCATAAATAGTTGATATATTTATTTATGTGATCTTATAAACTGATCTTCTTAAGCTGACGCGAGGTTAGTACAGATCTTCGTTGTCGTTGTCGTTGTCGTTGTTTTTGATGTTATTGATGGTCCCGCACATAACATCACGGCTCTGAGGAAGGCGAAGTCGCCGAAAAGTCAGCCATCGTTCAATAACATCAAAAACAACGACAACGACAACGACAACGAAGATCTGTACCAACCTCGCGTCAGCTTAAGAAGATCAGTTTATAACATCACATAAATAAATATTTCGCACAGATAGTTTCATTTTCGAAAAACGAATGTTGATGAAAAAGGACTGTTTACACCTGGTAAGTTCTAGAACATCAGGATCTTCTTGTCGAAAAAAGAACGATTTTTTGCCTTTAAGACAGAAATTTCTAAGTTGTGGAACCTTTTGTTGAAATTAATTACCGTTCACTTTGAGCTGAGATGTGTTGCTTTAAAGTTGAAAGAGGTCGTCATTTTCTTACCATGTGAGTGGAAATCAACCCAGATCATAATTATGTGTTAAAAACAAAGCATAAAAATAAGAATCAGGTGTGCTTTAGTGGAATATTCTAACGAAATCCCACTGATGGGAAGCGAAAAGGAATTATGCTCAAAAGGCGGAAAAGCAGAGAACTACAGTACTTTGTCGCTAATGCTTTTTGACCAGAACTTCCTGGTGGACTTCATTTTTAGGAAAATTGTGAAAAATGTAAAAAATTGAAAAAGAAAGGAGGCATATGTGATCGTGTAAAAGTTAGTAATTAATTATCTCACGCTGCCCTATGCGCTGCTTAGGAGAGAACCACATTCTGTTTCGAAGAAAGAACTTGAGCAACGACAAGTGCCATTTCGAGGAGCCCTTTTTAATTTAAAAAAACCAGAGTTGTATTAAACTATGATCTGTGAAATACGACCAAAATGAACCTGAGATATTTGCAAAACTTCGGACCGCAGGTGTCTGCGGTAGGGACCGAACGCGCTATTACCATTTCTGGGGCTAACGCGTTCCCAACCGCACAATGCTGGTCCTTCGTTTCGGCTATCTCTCCGTTAGTTCCCTATCTAACATTTCCATCAGCACTCTACATAATACCATTCCGTGAAAAGATGTAGTAGGCAGTAAATAAAAAAGCAAGCATTATGATCAGTGGATTTGAACTGAGGTCTAGTTGAAGTCATGAAAGTGACCTCGTTTCTGGAAGTCTTCGTCGATGTTATCGGTATGGTGCGATGAAAAAGCAAGTGAGAGTGAATCGATTGTTGTTGCAGTAGGTTCCGTTTAGTTGAAATGGGTTTATGTTCCTTGTGAAGTAATGCTTCAAAAAGAAAAAAGATTTTCTATCATATCTTTTCAAAAATTATTTAATTCTAGCGTGATCTATCGTTACTGATCCCAGCATGATCTGTCGTTAATTGCTGAGCGATTGAACACTGATGAGGCCTCTTTTTCAACGGCATTGAAAGGTTGTCACCTAAGGGATGAAGAGGCGTCAGTGTCGTATTGAGAAGTGATACTGATGACATTCTACACTTTATGGTAAATTAAACTATGTCATCTGGTGTGTGAATTCGTCAAACTATCGAAGAAATTCCGTCCTCGCCTGATGAAATGTGAGTTCTAGCCCTTTTCCTCATTCTTCTCACATTTTCTTTGATGTTGGTCTCCGGCCCACAAACACTGTTGATCGTTACCAGGGGCTTTAAGCAAAATTGTGCAAGATCGAGAAGAACTCTAGTGAAAAAGACCCACTTGGTGCTGTGTAAATTGTGTTACAAGGGTCCAATGCAAAAAAGAAAGCGCTTCAGTAGGTATCTAATTTTTTTCTTATTTTATGCGACCCGTCTACGTCTACTTCGTCTATCGTGGTAGGTTTTCACGTTTGCTGTGCAGATCCCAGCACTTCTCACATTCGATTCGTTTCCTCGCGTCCATTGTCCACGAAGATCTTCCAACTTTTACGTGTGATTTCGGTTGCTGCTTGAGGATTTTCATTTCATCTTGAATATCGTAGAATGCTGGCCATGTTGATTCTCTCTGGAGTCATGGAGAATTTGGGCTTGAGAGTTCCCAGTTGGATTAAAAAGGGTAATTTTTTCCGGACAAATCTGCTGTCAATTTTCGGACCCCGCCGGAATGAGAGGCCTAGTGGGCCTGGACCGGGATCGAACCAGCGCCGTGCTCGCGATGATCGGCACTACGACTGTGCTATGTCTACCTCGGTTTCTTAATAGACGACTCATTAATACATGAACTACTCACTGCGTAAGTACTCGTGGAATTGAAGTTCAACTGAGGTTACGACTTTGCTCACATCTCAGATTTTTGTTGTTCTCCTTTTGACAGCAATCGCGAGGTTGTTATTCAGCACGCCTTTACTTCTTTACAAATATAACTCACATGACACAACGGTAGCGGACGTCTCGGCAGTATCGCCTTCTTCAGAGCCTGGAAAGAGACACTAATATGTAATTTACTAGGTCGAACGATTCAACAACGCAAAGAGAAGGATGGAAATCTGAACAATAATTACACGATCACCGGCTTCTCGAAAAACCTACCGTTTTTTCTCGGATTTTTGAAATTCATCCAAACAGCCTTAAGAAATTTGCGCGTTGGTGTTTTAGTCTCCCGTGGGATGATAGCGACTTTTATATCAAAATCTTCTCCGCTATGTTTTTGTATCCTATGCGTGACTAGTGGCGTGCCTCGTTTCAATTTTCGTTTGCCATCTAGGTGTTCTTTTATGTGGATACATAAAAGCCTGCCCGTTTCACACACTAGTGTACCCTTTCACGCTCTGAAGAAGGCGATACTGCCGAAACGTCATCTACTGTTGTGTTATGTGTGTTATATTTGCAAAAAAGCAAAGGTGTGCTGAATAACAACTTCACGATTGCTGTAAGAAAGAGAACAACAGATTTATAATCCAAAGCCGAGGTTAACAGAAAATCCATCTTGGGAACTGTTCAGATTTTTGTGTTTGTATTTTACGTGGTACCCTGGTATGAAAAATAATAGGCAGTAAATAGAAGTGAAGACAAAATCAAGTCGGTAGTTTACAAAGTAATAACTGAAAGACTTTGAAATGCCGACGTGCTTCAATTTGGAATTGTTATTTGCTTGATCGCGAATGCTGATATGTTTCCCACACATTCTTCAAGGTCATCAATGGATTTTTCAACGCCAAGACTGGACCAAGAAGAACGTCTGAAAAACGTTACATTGGGAGCCACGGATTGGAATGGAACGAACAGGGTGAGCGGCTATCTGAGTTTATCATGGCGACCAAAACAATCCATGGTAACTCGCAATTCCAAAAGCCCCACCCTCAGCGCTGGACGTGGGAGTCTCCCAATGGAGAGTACCATAACGAAATAGACCACATCATAGTAAATAGAAGGTTTTGCCTAACCGATGTCGCTGCTGTCCCAAAATTCTACACGGGATCAGACCATCGTCTCCTTCGTGCAAGATTCTATTCTTCGCGAAAAGGAGAAAAAGCGCTAAATTCCAAAACCGAAGTCCCAGAACCACCGTTAACTCGAATTTATTCAATTCATTAGTCAGCTGTTGGGAAGATGCCGTTGTCGATAACATCGACGGAGAATACGATAGGCTCATTCAACATCTTCACATTACCGTTATGAAAGTTCAGAGTTCGAAAGTCACTAAGAGACATCTGCCTCCAGAAACACTCAGCTGATACGAAAGCGTGGAATCGCACGAGCTGCAGGCAACCGCGAACCAACGTCCTAACTTGCAGAACAATGCAGACAGGCGATAAAAGAAGATCTTAAAGAGATAAGAGCAGCAGTAATGGTCGAAGCTGCAGAGGCTGGGAAAAGCATTCGCAATGGCCGCCGGAGCTTCGTCAATTACAAGCCCAATATGATGGCACTCCGACGCCCAGTCTAATAGTTATAGTGTCCAGAAAGGCAGTGGAAAAAATCATTCACGAATACTATTCAGATTTCTTCAATAGCAACGTCCACCTTCCGTCATATGAAATAAAGGAGGATGGGAAGACGGATATGTTGCACCACCGGTTCTCCCTTCCGAAATTCGACATGCCATTTCGTCGGTGAAAAATCGAACACCGCCATGTCCGAACAGGATAAGACCAGAACATCTGAAGAACTTTCCGCCAGTCCTTGTAAACACACTGGCTCGGCTCTTCACACGTTACCTGTCTGAATGCAAGGTCCCTACTCAGTGGAAAACCAGCAAGACTATGTTATTGTTTAGGAAGGGTAACCTACACGATATCGGCAACTATCGCCCAATCTGCTTACTGTCTGTCGTCTATAAACTTTTCATTCGAGTCATCCTAAACAGGATTGACAGAACATAGGACGAAGGACAACCACGTGAGCAAGCAGGATTTTGAAAAGGATTTATTGAGATGGACCACATTCACACGATAACAAGGCTCAATGAAGTATCGCGAGAGTACAAAAGACTGCTCTGTCTCACTTTTATCGATTTACAGAAGGCCTTTGATTTAATAGAGATAGCAGCAGTCATAGAAGCCCTTGATAGTCAAGGAGTCCCTAGTCAGCACATAAAGATCCTTCGTGAGCTGTACAAAAATTTCACAGCCAAGATATCGCCATTCTACAACGATATTAACATTGACGTCTAAAGAGGAGTTAAGCAAGGCGATAGCATCTCGTCAAAATTATTTACCGCCACCCTCCAGAACGTCATGCGAACATTGGAATGGGATAATATGGAAGTGGAAATCGATGGTTGGCAGTTACATTATCTTTGCTTTGCTGATGACATCGTCTTTATAACACCAAACATTAGCCAAGCAGAACGTATGCTTGCCGACTTTGATAAAGCCTGTGGAAAGATTGGTCTTCGACTAAATCTCGCAAACGGTTTGGTTTCACATGCCCCATTCACGCCTGAACGAATATCTCCGAACGCTCTAGTTATGTCTATCTAGGTCGGGAAATCAACATGATGAACGGCTTAGCTCCGGAGCTGAGCATGAGGAAACGAGCGGCTTGCGGAGCTTTCAAGAGCATCGAAGAAGTAGTGAGGAGAACAAAGAACATTCGACTCCATGCCCACCTTTTCGACTCAACGGTACTTCCTGCCCTGACGTATGTGTCAGAAACCTGGCCGCTGCGGAGCAGGATGAAAGATCACTCAGCGTTATCGAACGTGCAGCCGAACGGACGATGCTAGGAGTATCCCGTTCCACACAAGGGATGGGATCCGAAGCTCCGACTTGCGTCAACGATCAAAAATCAAGGATGCCGTTCAGTACGCCAAGCAGTCGAAGATAAGGCTGGCCGGACATGTAATGCGTATGAATGATAACCGATGGACAAGAGTCGTTAGTGACTGGATTCCTCGGGATGTCAGACGTACTGCAAGAAGACCACCGACCCGATAGTCAGAGTTCTCCACAAAGAGCCTTGAAGAAAGATATGATGCTCAGCGAGTCTCTAGAGCGAGCAGAACTCACTGGGCTACTCTTGCACGCGACAGAGAAAGATGGAGGGTTTACTGGCGTCCGCTCGGGTTACTCGACCATCAACGGGACTACAATTGACAGGTGGATAATTCATCAATAAAGCGCAGGTAAACCAATAATTCTTATGTCAATTCTTATGAATTGCGATCCAAATACTTTACATTTGTAATGAAACCAAATTTTGCACCGATCGTAACGAGGCCTATTTTTTGGGCGCCTAAGGGCATTTTCATTAGAGACATCAACCCCACACTGACGAACAATGGCCACGAAACTCGATCAGTCGTACCTGTGCAGTGCAGGGATCTTAACACCTTCCTCACCACCAACGACCTCGTCCCAAAGTCATTGTTCAACTTTCATGCGTCTTCGCTCGATCTATGCTTTGCACAATATCTGTGCCAGAGAAGCCATCAGTGTAACACAAAAGGCAACGCGGATGTGTGTGTGCGGCAAAAGAACTGACCGGAAAAGAGGTGCATTGAAATCAACGTCGTCCAAAATGTGTTAAAAATAGAGAAGCTATATCTTGGAAACTAACACTGAAATCAGTATGCTTGCCAGATTTTTGACAATTAATTTTTTGCCGCATTCGCTATGAATCTGTATCAACTCGTACCGATCTACCGCTCCAAAAGAAATAGTTCTGCTCCGCTTGTTGCACTTTTTGCTCTGGATCAGGTTTCCCATGTACTTCGCCGTTAATTTCGATGTCTATTTTTGCTTTCCACGTTTGTTCTACGTTCTTCCATGCAATGTTCCATAGTTTTGGAATATTTGCCACGTTTGTATGTGATGAAAAAACTCGTTCATCATTTTGCCACGGTGATGTAAGCACTTCATAACGGGTTTACGACGCAACATACGCTGAACATTTCCCGGCACCTTCGATTCGCCTATTCCATACGACGCCAATGAGATTAGAAATAGAGTAACAATAAATCACCAGTTAAAATCCATCGTTATTTGTTCAACATAAGGGACGCATGTGGCGCAGTGGTTTGAGGCGCCCTGCAACGTACACGTGGAATCGATCCCAGCGCCTATGGCCCAGCAAGCCTTCTATCCGTCCGGGGTCGGCAAATTGGTACCAGACTTGTCTGGGAGGATAACAACACTGGCTCAATACATCGGTAGGCTACCGAGAGTCATTGTAAAGGCCAGATATGCATTCAATCACCTCCAAACGATGTTTAATGAAGTCGAATGCACGGCGCATCTCCCCGAGATTGATCAACGCCGAGAGCTTTTACCTTTTTATGCTCAACACATATTGGACGACAGGTTTTCGACAGCATTTCGGTAATTTTCGATAAGAAAAGTTTGTGAGAATTTACGAACATGACAGGGTTGTAGGAAATTTTAGGTGTATAGCACTAGTGGTATGTATAATTCTTAACATATTACTTTCTTCCCTAGTTTTCTTTTCCAAGAACTGTTCAGAAATTTGAGAAACCGGTGGAAAATTTAGCCTTGAAAGCAGGCACATTGCCAATAGGGATTAACGATTATGGTTGAGCACTGTCATGTCCTGCTGGGCGAAATGTCCGTTCAGTCGCTCTGAAGTTCGAAAACTTCGACGAAGGAATTAAGTTTTGTGCGCCCTAGAAAAACGGCACTTCATCCAAACGCAGAAAGAAAACTATGTCTTGATCGTAAAGATCAATAGATTTTACTCATTTTTTCCAATAAATCGGATATTCACTGCAAACCGGAAAATATTTGCTTAAAACAGAAAGGTTAAACTATTTCCGGAAGTGTAGGAATAATCTACGCACGATATGGAGAAGCGTTAAAATAATGACTTAGCACAGTGATTTCAAAGCATAGAAAAATCAAGCACAATCTCAAAACAGAAGAGATTCGGTTGGTGCAGCGGATATGGATAGGACGTGAGCACCAGAAAGGGTAATCCTGGTTTCGAAACGCACTTCAGATTCCGAGTATTGCTCATATCGCACCATCGTTGTGGTTGTATTTCGTATAATACTATGTCATGAAAAAGGAATAGGCAATTAATAGAAGCTAAAGCATGCAAAAAAGAGTTTTTTGTTAAGGCTCCAACCCCGTCTCTCTAATTCTACGGCGATATTAGTATCGACGTTAAAAGAGGGTCAGGCAAGGCGACACCATCTCGCCAAAATTATTTCCGCCACCCTCCAGAACGTCATGCGAACACTGGAATGGGAAATGGGAGTAAAAATCAAGGGTCGGCAATTAAATCATCTTCGCTTTGCTGATGACATCGTTCTTATAACACTAAGTGTTAGCCAGGCCGAACGAATGCTCCAACTTTGATGACGCCTATAGAAAGATTATCCTTCGACTAAATCTCACAAAAACCACGTTCATCAAGAACGGATTGGTTTCGTATGCTTCATTCATGCTTAACGGAACGATTCTCTCCAAATGCTCCAGCTATGTCTATATAGGTCGGGAAATCAACATGTTGAACGACTTAGCTCCAGAGATGAGCAGGAGGAAACGAGCGGCTTAGAGAGCTTTCAAGAGCATCGAGGATGTAGTGAAGGGAACAAAGAACACCCGATTCCGTGCCCACGTTTTTGACTCAACGGTACCTGTACTAACGTATGCGTCATATACCTGGTTGCTACGCAACCAAGATGAAAGACCACTCAGCGTTATAGAACATGCTGTCGAAAGGACGATAATAGGACCGCCCCGTATCAAGCAAGTGAGAGAGAGAGGATCCGAAGGCTTGACATACGTCAAAAGTCACCGATCATGAGTTCGTTGCATATCTCTGTTAACGTTTCGGCGGTTTCGCATTCTTCAAAGCAACGGTGATTCGAGACCAGTTACCATCGAGATGGCAACCTCTCATAAGATTATCAGTATCGCAAGATATTCTCAATGGCAACAGTCTCTATGGTGGGTAATCTCTGATGTTCGTGGGATTGTGAGACACCACATTACTTGACCACTCAGCGTTGACCACACCATCAACAATTCGTCCTTATCATCCGACCCCTTTCTCCTTCGTCACAAACCATCACACAAACGTTTGGGGTTTCTTTGTTTGGTTATGGAGGCGTCTGGCCGAGTGAGTTGCTATCAACTTGACCTTTCCAGGCTCTGAAGAAGGCGAAATTCGCCGAAACGTCAGCTTAATCGTGAACAAAGAACAATAACACCTCGCGTTTGCTCAAAAAAAAAAATACGAACAAGACCATCACACATTTTTTATCCTTCGAAGCCTCTTCATTCTCCCTTCGTTCACTTCCTTCAAGAAGTCCGTCAATGGTGAGGTGCATTTTGTTTTCGCTCAACATGATTGAAATATGCTAAATTCACTTTTTAACAAGTAATTGATTGTTCAGGGTCGGATAGCATAGTGGTAGTGATGTCGTTCATCACGATCTTGGTGCTACTTCGATTCCGCTCAACCAAGTCTCTCATCCCTCCGTGGTCGGGAAATTGGTACCAAACTTTCCTGGGAAAAAAATCACTCTGCAATCCAATTGGAAACGCTCCACTCCGGCTATCTCAGGACTCCACGGAGAATCGACCTGACCAGCATTCCACGACATTCAAGATGAAATGAAAATCCTCAAGCAGCAACCGAAGCCACACATAAAAAGTTGAAAGATTTTCGTGGACAACGGATGGGTGGAAACGAATCGAATGTGAGAAGTACTGGGACCCGCACAGTAAACGTGAAGACCGATCGTATAAAATGAAGTGGAAGAATAAAAGAAAATTGATTGTTCCTTCCTTTGTAACCGTTATGATGAATCATAGTTATCGTATGGAATTAATGGATGTAGAAAATATATGAACATGCCCGAAGATATTCCATATATGTTAGGAAACCGAATATCAGATGGCAGCAATGTGACAATGCGGTTGGGGCTTTGATGGACGAGTTCTTTCTCTTCTTCGTGAAACACAAAGGTTGGAGGTGCTCCAGAAACATGGAAAGATAGATAAAAGAACATAAAGGACATGCTTGTAAAAAGTAGAATAGAAAAAAAACAGAGAGCACTACCAAAGCACATAGAAAAGCCAAACTATAGAGGGAAAAAAGTACAACAAATGAAGCAGGTTCGTCCGTTGCGAAGCCTATGAGTCACATAGTATTCACACCGTGTTTGGGGAAAAAGTGAGCTTAGACCGAGTCGCCTCGCATACGAAATCATGACTACTCGCGAATATATTAACTTTCTGTGTTTGCCGTCTTTTTTTACTGTGTAAAAGCATATATTAGATCGTGTCTAACTTAAAATCAAAAGCCTCTTAAAGCACTAATAGTTTCAGTCGGACTTTTCGTTGCACTACAATGGAAAGTTTCGGAAAGCGCTGTGGAATCAGATCGGGAAGATGACAACAGAAGAAAGACGCTTGCTATTCTCCGCAGACGCAATCAACCCTCATCCTGCCTCGAAAATACTGATTCATTCCATTAGGAGTCTGGAAGAGCTCAATCAGGTATTTCTTATGAAAAATGCTTTTAGTCTTACTAGTATCAAAAACAGGTAGAACGCACAACGTAAGACATCGGGTGTAATGTGATGTTAGATAGGTCGTAGCTTTCACTTTATAACATTGTTCTATTGGTAATGGTTTAATGCCGATGTGGGCTCTCCAGATCAATCCCGTTGACGGGCGATTGCTGATGGCATTGGTAGACAGAAAACTAGCTGAGAAACAGGCAAAACGAAGGACCCGCATGGTGTGGTGGTGAAAGCGTTAGCTGCCGTAAGGGTAATAGCGTGTTCGTTCACCACAGCAGACACCTGCGGTCCGGAGTTTTGCAAATATCTCAGCATCATTGTTGTTCTATTTGTAATATTCTCCAATGCATACTCTATTAATAGTTATGGTTATACCACCTACAATTATCCCCAATCTCCCTCGTCAACGGGTGAGTTGACTGCGTACCAGTAATATCCCCATTCATTTTGATTGCGGGCACAGTTACCTCCACCACTTGAGATACAAGAACGGCACCACGTTTTTCATATGAAGGTCTTTCTTATTACTTCTTTCGGTAGCAAAGTAGCACCTGCTGTTTGAAGACTGCGTTATTAGAACTTGATGGCCATTACCCAAACCCACGTACTCCTCATGGGAAGTATTACATGCTTACTTGCTTTCGGTTATTGCACTATTCCATATATTGCTTGGCTGTAGCCCCTTTTTATAAAGGTCAAATCCTGTTTCGCTGCCTTTGCGTCCTCACAAATAGGACAGCGGTGCATCTTCATACGTTAATAATTGAGATTAGCTTCAAGACCCTTATCAATGATCATTTACGATGCGAAAAAAAAACTCAACACCATGTTAGTAGCATTTTCTGTAGTGGATTAAGCCATTGTTCCCCAATTGAGACTGAAAAACCTGCAGTGCCCAAGGAAACAAGGAAAAGTACATAGTAAAATCATTTAGAAATAAATAATTTCTCTACAGACTTGCTAGTTCTCGAAGGTCCGTACCGAGAACTGCCGGCTATCCGTGGAACAACTGCAAATCGTACCGAATACGCCTCATTAATCCAACCAAGATACTTCAGATCGAATCCCCACACTACAAAGAAGGTCTTCAAAAAGAGGAGAATTGAAGCTTGATCCTGAGCAACGTGCCCATTGTTTCTTGAGACGAGTAGAAAAAGAACTATTTAAACCGACTCAAAAAATGAACGAGTATAAAGGAAGGACATGAAAACTTATAGAATTACGAACTTCTATCACTAACTCTGATGAACGAAGATGAGATATATATATGTTTTCACGAACACTTAAAGTGTATATATATAATGTAGGTTTATATATATATATATATATATATATATATATAAACCTACATTATATATATACACTTTAAGTGTTCGTGAAAACATATATATATATACATATATATATATATATATATAATATGTATATACGTTCTCCCGAACTAACCTTGTTGAGCTGATGCAAGGTTAAGGTTTATCTCGAGTTATTGAGAAGATAGGATCACTAATATCTCCAACAATAATATGGAATTGATAGTCGCATAGACACACACCAATCTTGTCCGTATTACAATCCCCGGCCTGAGTCAAAAATCTCCGGTGGAGGATAACCAAATCGGATTCCTCTCTCTGATGCTCGTATGCTTCCGAGAACATGAAAGGTGACCCACTTGCATGACAAGATAACATTACAGCGGATTTCCACCAAGCTAGGAGCCACGAACTAAAGATGCTTCTTAGAGTCTGTATGGTAAAATATTTCCGAGAGGAAGGGGTCCTAGAACAGTAGAGGAGCTCATGCGCCACTAAAAAGGAGTGCCGAAGAGATCTTCGTAAACTCCCCGGTTTGCTTCCTGAGCGTAGCGTAGTTCTTCAAGAAGATTGGTCTATCGTTAACATCAAGATCTGCATGCCTGCAGGGGTTCTGCTGTGTAGACTGCATTCAAACTGTATCTAGCGGAACAATAATTTGCCAAAAACGCCACCTGTTCTTTTTCCCAACTTTTATCAATTAGGAAACTTATGACGATGTTGAAACAAATGCAATCCTATCGGAGTTCGTCGAGAAAGCAGTGGGCGCATCCTACATAAAAACTCGAGCTAACTGTTATCGTAGTTATCGTAATTTCACCACGGAAATACAACTTTTCCATCGACTCTTTATCACCTCACAGTGAAAGCATCCAATAATGTGACGCCATTTAGACAAAGCTGTTCACCGTGTCAATGCGCGGTTACTGAAGTAACTCGATGGGACAAGAAGGGCACGGCTACTGATGGCAAATTCGTACCAAACCTTGGCTTTTCTGACGGAATCGTCACCTTTGAGAGTACTCGTAAAGATAAGGCGGTCCTTAAAAAGTTGAAAGAGTTGAGAAAGATGATAAGACTGCGTATGAATCGGAAGAGCCATGTGTCCAGTATCACGAAAACGCGTTGGAAACACGATTGGAAACGAACTGAAATTGAAGGCTCTCCGGCGAAATTGAAATCTTAACTAATGCTGTTCGATTCGCTTCACCTATTTGTTAATAGAGACGGATAGATTTCAATTTCAACATAAACCAACAAGTTGTATAACGACATTGTGTAAGCGCAACTATTTAAACACAAATCTCTGGATTCATTCGAAAACCATGTCTTCAAACGTCATTTCAAAGTGGTTTAGCGGGAATACTGCCGTGGCGAAGATGTTCAATGAAAATGAAGATGTTAGGGAAGACGAATTATGCAGAAGAAGGAGTGTTGGTCATGTGTCGGCACGTTAGGGAAGCCACCGATCAACTAACCAATCTGGAATTTCACGCTAACCTTTCTCGAGTCAAGAACCCTCCCTGCGTTCTCTACTAGGCAGTTGACACATGACTTGACATCGCCGAGAATTTTGTGCTTCACCTATAGAGAAACGACTACAAGAAGCATTGGCTACGTATGAGTCATTATTAACGGCCAAGAAATATGTGGCTTTATAACGCCTGTGTGTCCTTATTTCTTAAAAACTTTTCGTGAGTTTAGCTACTTACAATATTGCAACAGAAAAGAAATCAGTTGTAGTTATTCACTGAAGTTCACGAATACGTTTCTCTTTCGGACGAAGTAAATGAGAAGAATGGTCATGTTGCAATAATTTTATGAAACATTGCAGGAGGGCTGCCTTGTTTTCGTGTTGTACCTATATTTACCTAATAAATTTCCAATAAAACTGCGGATTTGAAACTTACGAAAAGCCTTTCCAGAGTGGACAAAGGTAGATATGAATTATTTCAGGTCCGACTATTAGTGACTGATTGGGGACCGATGATGTCAAAGCATCTGGAGTACGTCGAACGACATCTACGATGGAAACTCCGCGTTTCGAAGACTTCATTACGGGAATTCTTCTCCAACCACGCCATTGTGTAGTCATCGACTAACGACGTGACGCTGACAACGATAGCGCAATGGGGAGTGCATGAATCGCGAATTGTAAGAAAGATTTGAGCATATCCGGAAAGAACTCTGCCTAACTGGACCGTCTATCACCACATGCCTTTATTCTTCTCCCCTTTAATTGTTCTCTGATAGTGACATTTTGGCCACCATATTTTTAGGGCTTTATATGCTTAATGAAGCGGGTCCTCTTGTTGTACGTTTTCATATGAATTTATCTTTTTCCACCGTATGAGCTCACAAAGATTTCGATTCTTCTAACATACTTCCATAAACTAGTGCTTGCGATATTTATTATTATACATTGACATAGTTAAAGTCAGAAGACTCATTTCATCTATTACGCCGACATCATGCCCGGACAATGAATGTTGTTAAGCTGATAAGAAGGCAAACGGCTCAACGTCTATAAATCTAAGGTCAAGGTCATGCATTGCACTAAATGAAAATAATGCGAAAGGGGTAAACCTCTTGGCGTTGATCAATCCCTAAGGAGTGAGCTATACATTCGATTTCACCAACCACCGTTACAAGTTATTGAAGGCCTACCTACCCCACACAACTATCGTTATAACAAATCGGCACTACTATCTTTCTAGAGAACTCTAGCACCAATTTTCTGGTCCCGGAGAGATGCAGTGCTTGATGAACCTTGGAGCCGGATCGAACCAAAGACCGTGTGTGCATTGCAGGTCACCTGAGGATTAGAGAAATCGTTAAAGAAAAGCTGCTTCTCTGCTGATAACCAAATGAAGAGTTGCAGCAATAGTTTTGTCCCAATTTCTATAAAGTTGTGAAGGAACAGAGAGTGAAAAGCATGGGGCCTAAAGGAGATTTCTGTTTGCCACTGATCGTCACCTTAGCTGAGAGAAGCAATTGCTATGCATTGTCATTTTTAAATACTGTTTTGAAAATTCGCTAATCAACCCAAAAATCTCATAATCTCTCATCTCTTATAAAATCTCATGTACTACACTCGTTAGGCGTTAAGTTGTTCCTTACATTCTTAAAATTAAACCTTTAGCGAATCAATATTTTTCGAACGACCGTCACTTAACCACGGCATTAATAATCGATAGCTTCTTGGATTATCAAGCTGACACAAGGCTGGTAAAAAGGTTTATTCGGATAACGTCCCAACGTCTTCGTCTTATTCAGAGCTGATTATCCGAGTGGATAATGGTCCACAAACCTTGGACGGCGATAAACTTATTAAACAAAATCTGTAGATCTTCTGTCAAAGCTTTGTGAGAGATATATCACTGTATAATACACTGCTTTCCTGGCCAGCAAACAAGAAGCTGTTAAGAATAAGATTTATTCGATACAACACTGGCTGACGCTTCGGTGGTTTCGCGTCAGGCTGGAAAGGATAATTGACAGGTAGTCTACACAACTAAACACTTCTATCATCTCAGCAGAAAATAAACTTAATACGTAAATTTTTATTCGCATAGTAAACGGCTTCTTTTAAGCCAAAATGAGCACGCAAAAGAGTAATGGCAGCTGGAGGTTTCTGCAAGAAATTTAAATCGACACAAGCAGAAAAGCACATTCCTAACCGATGTAACGCACTGTGCAGCTGCCTTTTCTCTACTGAGTGTATCATAGTCCTTGACTGAGTGGATTACATGTCAACGCTACTCTTCCAGGCTACGAAGAATGCAAAACAGCCGAAACGTCAGCCAGAATTGTATTTAATAAATACTGTTTTTAACAATCCTCCAAACAGTTCACCGCCTCTTGGTGGCTAGCAGGTGCTCCTGGGTGTCGGGCTGCGAAGTAAAGCGAGGGCATTCATCCCCCGGCAGGGTTTCCCAAACTGAGAAGGGGTTCGGCCTTTTCATCAGGAAGCCCGGTTAAGAATAAACCAATACTGGGATCCACCACCGTCCTGCTATCAAACTAGTCGCGTGGAGACTCTGATCCACAAGAGCGGGGACTGCCTGTGGTGGCGACGACATACTTTGCCAGGCTGTCCTCGGGACTCGAGGAAACCACAATGGCTTAACCAGCAAATCTCCATAGAACGGAAATAATGCTGGGCCCGCACAAGCAATGAAAACAGGCCATCTAAGTATCCAAGTAAAAAAATTAACAATCTCTTGTTTGCTCATTAAAAAAGGAGTATATCATTGATCAAAGCCGATGTCAAAAGAAAATCGGTTGTGGGATTTCTCACTGTATAGACATGTCTGTGATTCGCCTACGCATTCAACAATCGACGGAAATGTTTCCAAGCAAATACGCTGATTCACCCTAGGAACATGTACCTCAAAGAAAACCTTGGTTAATAAAGATTAGAACGGATCTATACAATTGCATGTTGAAAAAATTACTGGAAACCAACAGAAGTCAATAAGTGACGGCAAATTATTTAATCCTTACATGGCCCATCTTCATGTATTTCCGAATTTTAGCACTTCTTTCATTTGGTTTGTTGTCTGTATAGTTTTCCACAAAGGTGTTCAGAATTGAACATTGCTTGAGTTCAATTTCCACTAAGATCTCCGGATACAATTGTAGAGTTCCCAGATAAACAAAACAGGTATTCGTGGACTTTTGTAGATCGGATTGCTTTTTTCACACAAGTGAAGACGCCGAAACTTTAGCCGAGTAAAATTTTTTATCAACTTCCTATTGGCTTATTAATGAAAGAATACTTGGCAACTGGTATCCCTAACTACGACACCCTTTGACCAATATCCGGGTAGTGCAGTGGTAGTGATGCCGTTCAACACGAGCGCGCTGCTACTTCCACTCCACGCCGCGTTCACCACGTCTCTCATTTTTTCGAGGTCGACAGATTGGTAATAGAATTATCTGTGATGAATGAACTCTCTGCAATGCAAGCAGAAACGCTCTAGCCAACTATGGCAGGAGTCGAAGGAGAAACGACTCAACCAGCACTCAATGACATTCATAGAAATAAAAACAACACCCAAACAGCAGCTAAACCGAAAGACCTTCATAGACGATGGATACGTGGAAACGAAAGCAATGCAAGAAGTGCATGTGACCATATAGTACACGTGGACGTTGCTTATGTAATACTTAGCAAAAAATACTGGAGTAACAGGCTAATTTCACGATACATCGGAAAAGTTGTGAGAATGCCACGTCAATGAACTTCAGTGTGAAATACTAGGGCATCGGGGAAAAGAATACACTAATAGATCTCACCACAAATCTACCTACAGCCCATTAATGCTCAAGTTGGTCACTGTTTCATAGAATTTTCAAATAGAAACTGGATTTGGGTACCTCTCCCACCTATAGACAATCTATACTAAATAAAATAATAGGGCGAAATATAACATCAATGATGCTGAGATATTTGCAAAACTCCAGACCGCAGGTGTATGCGGCGGGGAACGAACGTACTATTGTCCCTTTCGGGAGTAACGCGTTCACCACCACACAATGCGGGTCCTTCGTTTCGCCTGTCTCTCAGCTAGTTCTATCGATCCTTGCCACAACAATCACCCATCAGCGGGATTGTTCTGGGGGCCCAAATCGGCAACGAACCCAGTTAAGTTTATCTCAGCATAATTGAAGTTATATTTCGCAATATACCCTGCCATTAAAAAAGAGTAGGCAGAAAATAATAAGTTAAAATAATAAGGTTTTCACGTAAAAATCCATTACTCAAAACCAATTTGAGGTGCATCCCTTCTTTATTGTTTTCCACCCGGTCGGAGTTGACAGGTCTTCATGCTATTTGAACTGTAGCCCACAGCAAAGAGTACATTTTTGCAGCAGTGTTTTCCGAGTTGACAAGAAGTCAGATTTCGTCCAGAAGCCCAAACAGCCATCCTGGTAGCAAACTAGTAGCAATATGGCAAATATTCGTCCGATGGTAACGAATTTAAGAACGTCCAGCTTCGATGCTTTCGAACGGTAAGAAAGTAAAAAAGCTCTCAACCAGCAAAAAACTGACCTCAATACTTCGCCCACTCAGGAAACATGCAAATGGTGTCGGTCGATGAGACAAACGCTGAGTGGCGATCGAATCATGAGTTGCACACAGCAATATTATAAGTGGATCAGAACAATGCAAAACAGAAGATCTGCACTGACATCAGTAGGAGAAACCGATCTTCGCATAGTCCTTGTGGTCAAAGGCCACGTAAAACTCCATGGGATCGCCGAACAATGGGCAAAGAACAAAACGACCGAAGGGAGCCAATTAGATGAGAGGATCTTGCCATTAACGAAGGAGAAATCCTATTATCTAATGTTGGTGATACAGCCTTTGTGGAACACCCATCATCTGTTACCTAACTACGGTCTCGTAGGAGATTTTATAATTGTGACTGGCCATTTTCCGTTTTCAACCATCTCCTTAGAGGAAGATCAGCAACATCAGCTGCTGTTCACCAACCTACGCAGCTAATAAGGATGAATTGTATAGGTCTCATAACTAGAGGCAATCCTTAACGAAAAGTCTCTTCCTAAATTTGCTCTAGGAACTTAAATTCCAGATCTGTTTAGCACGTTTTGAAACAGATATCGTAAAACCATGACACTTCACTATACTTTAGCAGTTTCCTAAAGCAGCTAAAACAAGGTGTTCGACTTTTCAAAACTGTATTGACCATTTCATGAGCATGGTTAGTTTTACGCCTAAGTACATTCAATATAGCACACTGTCATCTGGTTGCTTATGTCCACAAACAGTTTCGCTCACCTGTGCCTTTTGATCACAAGCGGTCTTGACAAGTAGCACCAGATGCCAAGGAGTGGCACCATACACCATGGACAACGCAATAATGTCGTTTTTGTCTATTAAATTTAGCACCACCGTAGCACTTTGGTTTGCTGCATTGTGCTCGAGTATTCGCTCGAATGATCGCAGGATTTGATTAGTCTTGCGCTCCTATACCCAAGTCTATCGATCGCTTTGGACGTCAGAACCGATACGGACTTTCACAAGAGCTTTCTCTGAGTTCGTCCAGCTCAGGCATGGTTCACGTCATACTCCTTATGCTATACCACTGCCCATCTGGATGCAGACTAGACATGAGCTATGATGTGACTTCTCGTTAGAAATGGCGTACCGTTCCCATGTCGAACATTGTTTTCCACCTATTGAGTCGCGTACACGGTGCTGTCATCCTCGAAGAAATCGAGCCGCAAGGCTGCAAGTTTTTCTCGAATTCACAAACGCCAGCAAATGCCAGAGATGGCGACATAGGAACGTCGTAGCCCGACAATCTCGGATTTCTAGAGCTAATCATGACCGACCGACATTCAACAAACTAGTGAGGGAAGACAACGCAACAACATGTTCCGGCCGAAAGCAAAGACTAACTCAACCATCTCTGTAATGAAAGATACAAGAGGACGAGAAGAACGAAAGCAGTACTGGAACTTGCACGAAATTCGAAAACAGGTCATCTGAGTACCAAACTAACTAAACATGCCACCTTCTTAACTTTCAGATGTTCTCCGGTCTACTCCTAACATGATCTGTTCAAGAAGCCCTCCCTTAGTTCTGTCCTCAGGAATACAAACATAAGGATGCCATGATACGAGCAAAACTTGGAACAAACGAAAGTAAAAGAAAAAAAAATAGGCAGTAAATAGAAGTCAGTGCATGAATAGAGTTCTCTTCCTTTATCAAACAAATCCTCCGGTGACCTCATCACCACAGATCAAGCCAGTTGTCCAGGTTCAAAGATATCCCAACCTCTATGCGCTAATTCTACAATTCCAGCAATATCTCAGCAGTGTGATACATACAATACTTATCTTGAGGTGGACAGCAAAAGAATTTTTCATCTCTTCAACAGCTTTCTGCTTCACCGACAGGTCCTTCTGTCGTCCGCATATGTCAGCCTCGTTCACGATGAGATCGCAGTGAGCTACAAAAATGCATAGATTCTGTACCACGATCTGTTGATGCTTTCTATAGCTGTCATCAGAACAAGTCCCCGTAGCAAAACGGCAGAACACTGCTCAACCGCCCACCACTGACCTCATCGTGATCAGCGTCATCCCACCCGTCGACCCACATTTCCACTCGTCGACGTGGAGGACCACAACAGATCTCCCATTTCACTCATTCATTGTCCTCCTGTTTACCTTCGTTGATATGATGGAAAAGCTGAGTTTCCTGATGATCAATAACGGAGCTGTGTTCACCGTCATTAGATATGGTTCAAGCGCATAAAAACAAACGATAAAGTTCTCGACTTTGACCAACCCTGAGGAATGCGCCATGTATTCGACTTCATTAAGTATCATTGGAGATGACCGAATGCATATCTGGCGTATACAATAACCCGCGGTGGCCTACCGATGTATTGAGCCAGTGTTGCTATCCTCCCAGACAAGTACGGCACCTATTTGTGATCCCGGAGGGATGGAAGCCTTGGTGGGCCATGGAGAGTCGATTCGACGTGTGTGTCGCAGTGGCGCTTCCAACCACTGCGCCACACGCGCCCATTTGTTCAGTGTTCAAGCGCATAAGATTTAACCCAGCAGCGTTTTCTCTACTGCGTTTTCCTTCGCAACGGCGAGGAATGCAAGGAATTGGAACTCGTTGGGAGTTCCTTTTTTCCAGCTCAGGAAGCTTAACACAACGTACGTTACGAATCCCAGCTTCGCCGTCTCACGTGTCCACCGCACAGAATTCGGTGGTATCATACCGAATATGCTGAGCGCTAAACATGTGGAGCCAATCTCAGAATGCAAAACTCATTTATAGGCAGGATATAAGTGTGATAAAAAAAAGAAACATAAAAGAATGAGGAGTGGTATGGTACGCAATTGCGGAATCCGCACCGTTTCCACGACATTGCTTTTGGAGAATTTTCTAATGCTATAGCTGCAACTCACTTTCATGAGGTTAGACCAGGTAGGTGGTCCTGTGCACTTCCACGGTCACTTCAGCTGCTAGAGTAATCCGGGTTGTCATTAGATTAACTTATGCTGCTCAATCTGGTGCGGTTTATTTCTTGTCGAGTGACAAGTGTGAACAGACTTATATGAATCGTTGCATTTCTTTACTTTCAAGTTTCTTGGTAGAGTAGCTGCTTGCGTAATCAGTAGGCTCATGCAAAGAATTCGCTTTCGTAGGTTTTTTAGAATACTTTAGACATGGTCTCCGTTTGGATTGCATGATTGCGTCGTTGTGATACAGATTTTAAAGGATATCTTCAAATGGCCTTCTTCTTTCAGGTCGATGTACCTCATGAAAGTTTCAATGTGCGGTTACATTTACCGTGGTTTTAGTAAGTACACCGCACTTTCAGTTGTAAGTTCTTAGTAGAACTTCTTGAAATAAAACTGTTATTTCGTTCCTGGGTGTCGAGCTGCGATGTACAGCGGGGGATTCATCCCCAGTAGGGCCTCCCGAGCTGAGAAAGACTCCGGATTTCCAACCAAGAAGCCTTGTTTAAGAGTAAACCAATATTAGGATCCACCACCGTCTTGGTATCAAACTAGTCGAATTGTGGCAAATTTCCCTCTGATCCACGAAGGCAGCATCTGCCTATGGTGGTGGCGATCTGGGGCAGACTTCGGCTAGGCTGACATCGGGTTTCCAGGGAATCACAATGACTGAACCAGCGAAACTCCGACAATTTTTTCTCATTATAATGTATGTATATGCTCGAAAAAAGCAAGTACGGAGCCATTTTCCTCTATGAACCTTGAAGAATTCCGTATATTTCGCCACCTACTATGCTCTACAGCCAATTTATTGTTCTGTATACAAAGTTGCTAAAAGGGGCTGTGCTTAAGATTTTTAATCAGGCTAGTAGCAAACTCTCGCACTCTACTGGACCATGTCCTTGAGGCTATAGTGTTACCTTTCCGCTCTTTCGTCATGGACAAGCAAGGTGGACCGGGACGAAAGTAGACAGAAGTGCGCCTTCGGATGATCTCAAATTTCCCTGGCCTATTCCGACGAATCCATCGCTGTTCTACAAAATAAGGTCGTACATAACTATTAGCTTAGTTGCATCTCTGTCGAAACTGCTCTTCATTGGAGGTGAGCGCATGTTTTGCTGCTTTAGTTCCGGATTAGTTGGGAACTTTGAATTATTTTTAGGTGCCAATAAACTGAATGTTCACAATAGGGAGCGGTTTCTTAGTGCGTGGGAAGATCGATCACGACCACTAATAACGGTGTCGAATCATAGGTCTAACATCGATGATCCTGTAATGTGGTGTAAGTGAATATGCGATGAAGCTTATTAAATATTTGATTCGCAACATTCCCGAAACAATGGTTGATCAGTTTGTATTAATCTTCTTTGAATAGCAATTGAGACTGGTATATTATATGTTCACCTGGGGGTGCGTCTGGCGCAGTGGTTGGGAGCGCCACTGCGACACACGTGGAATTGATCACCGCGCCCATGGCCCACCAGGCCTTCGATACCTCCGGGGTCAGCAAATTGGTACCAGATTTGTCTGGGAGGATATGAGCACTAGCTGCATACATCCGTAGGCAACCGCGAGTCAATGTAAAGGCCAGATATGCATTCAATCACCTCCAACGATACTTAGTGAAGTCGAATGCATGGCGAATCCCTAAGGGGTTGATCAACGCCGAGGGCTTTATCCCTTAGCTTTATACGTTTACCATTGCTTTCGTAAGTACTGGAAGCCTTTTCTTTAGCTTACAATCGTCACAGTTCTCTTCCCATTCGTCGTACAAATTATTTCTAGCCTTCACTACTTGTCGTGAAATGTGGAAAAATATTGATCGACATCGTTATATCTTAACGGCCCATAACATCTGCTTTACGAAGAAGATACATACCGCGTAAGTAAAAATGCTTCGTCTTTGAATGTGTTTCTTCCTTTTGTATGTACCCCGTTGGGCACTATGCTCAACAAATCCAGAATGTGGGTTATCGGGGTGCACAAAACATCATCGCACGAGTATCCATAAGTGGTGAAAAAGAATAAAAACACCATACTTTGCCATTTCTAGTACTGTTCTTCCGTAGTGAATGTGAGCAGCCTGTTGAGTGATAGCGTGTTACATATTTATGCTTACACTAGGACAGGCCATTTTCATGACTAGTCAGCCGGCACAGTTGTCATCCTTTTCTCTCCATCACAATCTCGTTGTCTTTGGTTTTTTCTGTTCTGAACACAACCTATGCGAGTATCATTCTGGTATCTATGAATAGATGGTAACTCTACCGTTCTAGTCGACATAGGTCGACATAGGTCGTGAACACGCCTGCCCACTCAGTCTTCCTGAACAAAGTTTGCTAGCTCTTAATATCCGCACTACATTCTCGTTCTTATGTCTTCATTCCTTTTCATCACATGCCGGCCATTTCCATGTTTCGCATTCGATTTTTGTCTGTATCTCGAAAATGAGATGAATTATCATGTACCGATATTGATTTATCTTAAAAGTCGTCGATGCGTATTTTTAACGTCTTTTTTCCACTTCTCTTAGTTGTACTCTGTATTTCACCCACAGTAAAACCCCGATACAATTGTAAGTTATGATTTCATATAACTGATCTATAAGAATAATACGTATCTTTAGGATGAATGGTCAAGTCCTCTTCATTAGACTTGTCAAGTTTCAAACTCTTGAGCTACTCCACTTATTAGAAGATGTTCGGTAATTATCAAGGAACCGACGTCGTTGATCCCGTTTAATAGGTGTTTATCGGTGTTCCCATGATTTTTATCGACGATCATGTCGAATTTGATATGTCCTCTGTCTCCCAAGGAGAGTGCGCAGATATGTGGAGACCCTTGTGGTGTTGATTGTGAATGATTGATGCACGTATTGTTTCCTATGGACATGTTTTCCATTTCGGTGGAGCATGGGCGTTCTTGGTCGTCACCGCATGCAATCGTCGGTAATTGTGGATTGCACGGAGATTTGTTATCTTGCAACTAGTCTGCTGCTACCGAACGGTGGAAATTCCTGGTGTCGCTATTTACTTTTATCATAGTTTCCATATGAAAATGTCGACGCCCTCGGCTTGGAGGGCCTTGTGGTATATAAGTTACCACTGTACGCTACCCTTGGATACCATAGAAAACTCCCATTCACAATTAGTGGCATGTGTTCACAATTAAAACAGTGGATAGCAGCATATTTAGTTATTGGCAGCTCCAAAGTTGTTCGATAAAATACAAATTTCGAAAACTGTGTTTTCTTTCGAATGTGGGTATCCAGTTTTAGTTCTGATGTACATAGAAGTCTGGTACTGAACAAAGAGCTCTTAACAAATAGACGACCTTGTTCTTCGATTTCAACGCACATTCCTTTAATTTGCAGGGATTAGTTTATTTGTTAGTGTTTGTTAAGTCTTTTACGTTCAGTGCTTTGCTTATCCGTCACAAATCTTATGTCAGACGTGGCTCATAAAAAGCTACTTTCTACAGTCAGCTATTTTTTAAAATACTTTTTCTGGTGAATTTTCCAATTTAAAGTTCAATTATTCAAGGCAAAATATTAAGCATAGTTTCACACAGTGGTCGCACAAAACTGGGAGTAGAGGCATGTGTTCAAATTATAAAGGAATAACATTCATGTGATTCAAACTCATTTTTACCTTCAGTCAGAGTAGCTACTCTTAGGTTTTTTGCACTTGGTCGATGCGTGCCTTGTGTACGAGGGAAAGGTGTTTATCAAAAGGGAGTGGATTTCTGCGTGGACAGATTGAATGAGAATGGTTGGGTACACATGTTTCCTGAAGGGCGCGTTACAGCGAATGCTCTACGGTGAGTCTTCCTTTATTTAAGTGTTAGCGTGAAATGTTATTTTTATTTCCCACATGAGGTTTTACGAAGATTTCTTGAAAATGCTGCAATTTTGTCCTAGCTTTAGGTTCAAATGGGGCGTGGGTCGTTTGATCATGGAGACCATTATTCCTCCAATGGTTATTCCTATCTGGTGCTCAAATATGGATAAGATTTGGTCTGAAAAACCGCCATACTATCCACGATATGGGCATGTGTGTTGATAGAGTTGAAAATAGTTCATAGTTCAGTATGTGCGTTGCTTTTTCAGACAGTTGACGTTCACATTGGTGAACCCATCGATTCGACGACTCTCCGACAAATTTCCTCTCAAAAACCTTGGAGCGAAAAGAGAAGAAGGAAGTTTATAACGGACGCTATTCAGAACGAACTTTTCAAATTGGGGGAAAGTGTCGGTAATTTACCTGAGGGGACCGCTCTGCGTATTCTAAGAGGAAACTGTGGTAATAATTTGTGATTAATGGTGCTCATTGCAAAGTGGGTGTTTTTAGATCAAAGTCTTTCCGTTGTTGCTAATTTGTTATGGTTCTTATAAAAGTTTTGTTAACTCGAGGTGTTTATACACATATATCTACACGTATATGTTTTATTTTGTTAAAAAATATATGGTGTTATGAGTAGTTCGTGGAAATCTATGCTCTTCACTTGACAGTTCAGGAGAAGCTGGCGATAATAAGGAGATCACAGAAAGACCTTTACTTGATCACTGAAATTCGACGCTTTGGGACATCTTTAACCTACGAGGAAGTGGTAAATCAGTAAGAGAGGACTTCAGAATGGCGCGAAACTCACAAAATATGCGCACATCAACGTCGACCTACATGGTTTGCCTTTAGAAACTTTAACGAGGTCTGGTTACTGTATCCTTTTAGTCATGTTTTAGACGCTGTGCTCAAAAGTATGTTGAAATATGTGCTGCACATTTTAAACATAAGTTGGTTTTACACTTCATCACCTGTCACATTCCGCTGACTCAAGCACGGTTGGTTATATAGCCATCGAGGGATCTTTACAAATTGGCTAGGAGAGGACTCGCTATCCAGCTTAGATGAACACTTCTGTCCGAACTGTGTCAAAGATCTTTTTAAGACGATGAAAACAGGAAAAAGAGGTCTCTCGTACTCTAGCGATGACAATTCAATTAGCTCTTCATCACATGGATGAGGTCCAGCGTATTGAGCTGTCCAAACCCTGCTTACCCACACGGCTATCCCCTGTCCAATGTTCAGTAAAGACTACCGAGAACGAGTCGATTTAATGGTTTGTAAACTATACACTGTAAGCATATTTGGCAGCAGTTGCCAAGACTGTTGGAAGTAAATTCCAAAATCTAGCTTCTGAAACTTCAACGCTATTACGGCAGGAACGACACTACAGTGTTCTTTATAAATGAGGCATCATGGCAGGCTTTGGGAAAGCATGATGACATGGCTGCCTTTTTGACGTAAAGCAGAGAAATGTGGACATGGTTGCCGATTAAATACTTACCTACTTGGGAACATGACACGTCTTCACTTGTAGTCCGACGTTAGAATAATTTTAGCTCGTTTCTCTCCCGCACAATCGTCGTCCGTTGTGCTGCCGAACAACTCTGCTGCGACCGCTCAGCCCATTACATAGTCTAAAATCTTTTCCATCTGCGAGTAAAGATGGTTGAAGTTGACAACGAATGGATGGATATCCAGAAGGACACTTGTATTTTCTTGGATTCTACTCCATTGTTCCTTTCATCCATCTATCATCTGCTCTTCTTATTATACGACCTCCCAATCTAGGTTTCTCTATAGATGTATATTCTTCTGAATCCCAAATTTGAGATAGGTTCCGAAGATCTGAGCTGCTCATTGACATCACATCTGAGCGGTTAGATGTTGACAGTGCCGGTAAAATACCAGAAGACATCGTTCAAGCGCTCTGTAGGTGATGTGCAGTATCGCTCACGTGGTTGAAGCACCATCCCACTTCTCTGCTGCTTATCAAAGCCCTGCGAGGACTGTCGAATCGAATAGCCAAGGGCGGAGTTTTCGACCTATTAGTTCGGTCGTTGAGTGCCTCGACTGCGACCCATTCTGCTCTCCTTCTTCTGTCTAATTCCTCTTTCGTGTTGTTCTCCATCTCCGTTGAGTGTTCAAAGTACACGTACGAGGTGGTTTTTGCAATCAGAGAACCATCTGTCTCGATTTGCTTACCTTTACACCACGGATTTGTTATGATCTGGGTTTTTGTCTTATTTATGCATAGTCCAAACTTTTTTACCGTTTCGTTGAGTTTATTGAACATCATCTCTGCTTCACTGAAACTCGTTGAAAAGATGACGATGTCGCCCGTGAGGCGAAGATTTGATAGGAATTTTCCATCAATGCGTACGTTCTTTTCTTGCCAATCAAGTGACTTCATTATCAGTTGTAATGCGGTAGCGATGGCAATATGGTGTCGTCTTGTCGAACCGCTATTCATGTGGATATGATAATATAACTTCAATAATGCTGAGATATTTGCAAAACTCCGGACAGCACGTGTATGCGGTGGGGAACGAACGCGCTATTGTCCTTTCCGGGGAGTAGCGCGTTCACCACCACACCATGTGGGTCCTTCGTTTCGCCTGTCTCTCAGCTAGTTCTATGATATGATAATAGTTCGATGGAACAGCTGCACTCCCGATAATAGTTAGGTAGTGTTCATATAGATAACGGGTGCAATCCCTGGTGGACGAGATTCGATGGACAGATGGTACTCCCGACAGAATTTTTGACCAGTAATACGATTTGGGTGCGGTCAACCCGCTTCCTGAACTGGTTGTGCCTCATCCAAGTTCTTCGATATGCACAGAAGGGTAATCTTCGGTAACAACTTGTGGCGTTCAGTCAGCAAATATGGTAGACAGTAGTAATAAAGATCCCTTCAGTAACCTTTCTTGGGCAGGATTCACGAGCGCGGTGCTGGCTCGGTCCCGCTTCCGGCTCACCAAGCCTATCATCCCTCCAGGGTGGGGAAATTAATACAAGACTTGAGGAAAAATTACTCTCTCAAATCCAATTGGGAGCGCTCTACCCCAGCTATTTCAGGACTCCAGCGATAATCGACTAGACCAGCATTCTACGACATTCAAGATGAAACAAGATGAAATTAAAATCCTCGAACAGCAGCCGCAGCCACAGGTAAGAGTTGGAAGGCCTTTGGGGATGATGGATGCGCGAAAACCAATTGATTGTGAGAAGTAATCCACACAGCAGATGTGAAGACAGGTTGTATAAAATAAAATAATAAAACAATATAAGAGACGAGCATACTTGACTGGTTTCGTTTTTCTTGAGCGACAGGAGTACTTTTCCAGCCTACAGCTGAATCGAATTCTCGGAAGGAGAAGGCGATAATCGGATCCACTGCAAAATCCAGACACCACTGAGATGTTTAGGAGGCACTATTCTGTGTTCACGTGGTCGATTTCCGCTTGAGTCGCGTTGTTCAGATACCGACATTTTCATCGGCGACCTCCTCTCTTCTCGAAAAATGAATTCCCATGGAAGAGAATTGCTGTAGGTAGGAGTCCAGACTTCGACTACAAGAGAACTACGGCAGAGAACTACAAGACGATTTACACTCTCAATTCTATCTCCATTTCCGAATTTTCCTACCGTCTATTCGTTTTAATTAGCCGCTCTTAATCTAGCATTAATGTCTCCAAAAATGAATTTATGGACGAATTTTTCATTGCGGATTACTACTACTTCATTTAGTTGTTTGTGGAACGTGTCCAACTCGATCTCATTAACTGTAAAAGATAATGAGTTGCAACTGATGAAAACGACATTCTTTTAACTCGGAATTTGGGGACGAAGAATGGCCAGAAGCTGTGAAAGTATTTCGTGTGAGGTAACTCTAATGGGTGTATTGCTATGCCAACGTTGTCGACATTTCGTAGAGGAAATTCCCCTCCACGAATGATCAACTATTTGGAGTGTTTTAGTTTTCATACTTTGCGTATGTTGTAGAGGGGTCTCTTGTAGGTCTCACGTGGAATTTGATGCAACCAGTGGCCTCGAGAAGAGCGCAGATAAAGCGCCTGAAGAAATTGTACTGGTGTTATAGGATCAAGATAAGAAGAAGTCTCCATGGCGTGCGTTTCGTAAGCGTATTCGTTTTGGCGGGTTCCCATGACGTTCTGTGAAATCGATAATTTCGTCACCCTTCACAGGCGTTCGATGTCGTAGACTGGAGAGCCTAGTATGTGGAGTATTGTGGCTGGGATCTTGCTGACTGAGTCATTGTGGTTCCCAGTAAACCCGAGTCGTAGCCGGAGCCTCTCTCAGGTTGTTACCATCCCAGGCAGTACGTGGCTGTTGCGAATCAGAGGGTGATTTACCATTTCGCAAGTAGTCCGATATTAGGACGGCAATGAGTTTCGTCTTGTGAGTTTTAGCAATTACTGTACTGTCCTCTATTCAGTACTCTGTAAATCGCTTTTCTGCATTTTTTGCTGTGAAAAGGAATCTTACGAGAAGGTGATGTTCCAGTCTTTTGTAAGATTTTGGACAACTTCCGCTACAAAAATTCTCGATTATTAGTCTGTTTTATTATGGTACTCTTCAGTAGGAGCCTTCTATGTCCAACGTTCGGAAATGGGCTTCTGGATTTATGAGTTACCATGAATGGTTTTCACCATATTGACATGCTCAACAGTGGCTATCAAGGTTTGTTCAATTTCATTATCCAAGTTTGAGGTTTGTTGTGGTTGTAACACTTCCGTAGGTCCAATTTAGCAGAAACAACCCACATAACCATCAAGTGCTATCTTTTCTCTATAGAACAATGTAGAACGTTTTGGTACGGTCTTCGTTTTTCTTCATCATGGCTTGGTATTGGCGCATGAACGACAAAAAATGTCAAAGTCGGTATTCCTCTAGGTCTGTTAAACTTTGAGCGTCTGAATTCGGTCGTTAGTTGTTTAAAAGAATCGATGTTGATGGGCAAATTCGTCTAAAACACAGCACCAAAGCCAACTCTGGTGTCTCATATTTCGAACAACAGCTCTTTTCCGGTATCACAAATTAAGTGGCGTCTTCTCGTTCAAACCAATCCGATGACGTCGTATTTACTGGTCTTAGCCTGAATCATAAGCCTTCATTGGAGGATTTAGAGGTTAGTATGCGTGCGTTATAGGTAATCAACCATAATCAAGGTAAGGTCACCTTAGTTACTACACATGTATGCAGCCTACAACGGTCCTGACATACTCACTCAGTCTCTCCAAGAGCAGGTGCGGAGATTGGTTTGGTGGAGGCGACTCCTAACCACCTTCCATGAAGTCTTCAGTCAATTGATTGCAGGTGTATGTCCGAATTGATTTGTACACTACAATCTGCAAATACGCGAACACACTCACACAAGCATGCACTAATATCTAAAGTGCAGAAAGGTAGACGTCAAATTAGCGCAGCAGAGGCAGCAGGTCTATCCCAAAAATTCACCTGTGGCTCGGAGCACATAGTCGCTTTTGGTCCTTTTTCTGATCCCTTTCGATTGGCGGGTGTGATCTGTGTTTCAGCTTAATCAAGACAGTCTGCTTAGCGTCATTGGGAATTCTACACAGTCAACTTTTAATCGTACATTACAATCCAATCAAGAAACGGTTCACTTCTATAAAGAAAAAAGAAACAAAGCACGATTCATCACGACGAATTCCGAGGTTTCATGTGGAAACAATTTGGGAGTTTTCGTTTTTTTGATTTTTCGACTCAGTTAGTTTGTTTCAAATTTGTTGTTTATCTTGTACAACGTTTTTCGAGATTTCGAACTGTGTGCACCTACTTCAGCTAACGTCCTCGCATGGAAGCGGATTTTTGTCGACTACACTCGTCTTCATGGCTCTTGTCTTCGTTATGAAAACTTCGAAATCAGCGTTTTATCACACGGTCGCTAACAGCTCTATGACCAACGCACTATATAATCTTACGTGTAGAAAAGAAGTTTGATGAGAAATCGGAAGCGGTCGTTATCAGGGGATCTTGCAAAAGCGCCGACATATCCACAGTTTTTGGTTCTAATTGCAAAGCCCATGTGTTGGGGGCGTTGTCCTGGCTTTTTGTTCCCGCACCGATGCCTCGGCGCCTTCAAGTGCGGTTTTCCTCCACGATGGTAACAGCTGACTCTTTTAGTCTGCTCGAGTATAATCCCAACAGCATTCAGTGACCGTGTTTCGGGTGCGGACCAGTTTATTTCGTATATCTGCCGTATTCGATTTTCCGCTTTTCATTCCGATTCATGCCAAGGCAACTTTTTGGCGGTGTTTTTGCAACGTTTAGACAGCTTCTGATGGCGAGGATGGCTATGTTGCATATTTAGGACTAAAGTGTGAGACTCATCTTGTCACTGTACTTTTTCAAGCATTCGCTTTCCCTATTGGTCCGTACTTCTCGTTCGTCCCTCGCCTTTGAAGTCTATGGGACAAAAATATCTGAAATGAACGTTATGAGCACGAATGGATATGTTGATGCATCGGTTATTGAATTTTTCCATCACTTGGGAATATACTGTATAAATTTACTAAGTTTTCTCATTAGAAAGTGCCCATGTCGTTGTGACAGTTGCTACGATATATACTGTGCGTGTTTTGTTCTTTGTATGTGCCATGGAGAGAATGAGAAACAGGAGGAAAAGAAGAAAGTTGTAGGAGAAAGCAAAGTTGTAATGAAGAGGGAGAGAGGAAGGAAGAAAGAAAGATAGAAAGGGTATCTACCTAGTACTAGATTCTGCACTTTTTTTTTCGAAAGCTTTCATTCGACGGAAAAAAATGAGATTTGAGAAGTCTCTCTGTGAGAGATTTCCCAAATCTCATTTCTTTTTTACTACGCGAAAGTCTTCGAGAACAAAAACTTTAGGATCTAGCACCTGACAGCGTGACATATTCAATCAATATTGATTTAGAGACGAGGATAAGAAGTATGAAAAAATTCTATGGTTATGAATACTCTGGCACTGACGACGACTGGTGAGATGAAGAGTTAAAGTGTTTTGTTGTGATTTTTTGATCTAGCCCAGAGAACTTCTGTCTTCTACAACCTCTCTTGCAGTTTCCGTATTTTACATAAACTTCTGTAAGCTTTGTGATTTCCGAATGTTTTTTCCTGAGGGAGAGCTGCAGTAACAGCAAATCCACATACTTGGTTGACCCGCAGACGCATGTTACACTTTAACGCAATGTGGGAGGGTGTGTGTGTGATTGACCAACGTGGGATTCTCTTCCTTCACAGGGCTAGAGAAAGATAGATCTTCTAACAACAATCCTCATTTCAATAAACTTCATATCTGTGTATGTTGACGCTTCAAACTCTTACTGGATAGAAATGAAAGTATAAAGCTCTCGGCGTTGATCAATCCCTGAAGGATACGCCGTCCATTCTACTTCATTAAGCGTCATTGGAGGTGGCTGAATGCACATCTGGGCTTTACAATGACTCACGGTGACCTACCGATGTATCTGTATGATGATGCAGTGCTGCTATCCTCTCAAACAAGTCTGGTACCAATTTGCCGACCCCGGAGGGATGGAAAGCCTGGTAGACCATGGGCGCGGTGATCGATTCCACGTGTGTGTCGGCAGTGGCGCCTCCAATCACTGCGTCACACGCGTCCTCTCTTATTAGATATTTAAAGAAATCTCAGGTTTTGGTGACGTAATTTGAAAATCTTTTGTATTGGGTTATCAATTGACTTCTTTCTTTGAGTTCTTGTATCACATGATATCCTCAGAGATGTGGTAGTATCGTTTTCAACCTATTACGATCGTTAGGATAGAAACTAGAGAGGAACCACTAAGCAGTTATACGTAAAGTTGTTGTTTCGCTCCTACAAGGACAGAAGTTCACAAAACTATGTTGGTTTAGCCCCAGTAAGTTTAGCCTTCATCACAAATCCTGACCTCCACTCTCAACAGTTTTATGAGGCGCACATTGTGCATGTGTTTGTCACTATATAAAAAGTAAAAGGATGACTTTCGAATGAGAAGCGTGCACGAGTGTAGTCAGCGAGTTACCCTGCTTGCAACGTTGGTTGAATCGTTCACGTGCAAACGAGATTTCTACGGAAAACGAAGTGTTGATGAAGTGCGTGCTTTCTGTACGACAACAACAGCTGATCATCTCACTGATTTCGTACGTCAGTGCGCGTTGTACTAAAGCGATTCATCCCCCAGTAATTTCAGCCAAACTGAGGAGTTCGACCCTACCATCCCTAGCCCAACTAGGAGCATGACATTACCATAAATCTTCATCATCCTGAAAGAAACAATGCCTTAAGACGGTAAACTTCACTGTGTTCCATAAAAGTCGACGGAAGGGGTTTGTGGAGATAACAAATAAGCGCCTTTATGCGGTCGTCGAGATTCTAGAAAGAAGTACTACGCGCTGAACAAATTGCCAGACAAATAGAAATCCTTTGGAATGACGGGCTACCTAAGTGCCTAAATAGACATATTTCATTTTTATCGCTAGATACCAAGAGTTTTATTCACTAATCCTGTTAGACAGCGCTTTTTCAAAAGAAATGAAATCTATTGGTAACCGCACATTGGATAGGCGATGCTGAAATCTCCATGCTAACCACTCATCACTAAGGGAAACGAAAAACAAAACTGGATCAGGCTGAACAGACAAAATCTAAGAAAATATTACATTGCAATTGTTAGCAGAAGTAAATAATGTGGCTTTTTCCAGAGCTTTTAGTGGACATCACAACATTAAAAAGACTCTTGAGTCCAGCAGTTTATCCATTTCGTGGGCAGAGCTGCTCAATTCCGATTAAAATTGAACCAGTTTTGACGCCTACACATCCTTGATCAATAAATAGTTTGCTCTCAAGTAGAGGTTATATTTTTGAGTTTAGATGGATAAGTTATTCATTTTCTCCATTTTAGTACTCAGAAGGCGTGTGGTGCAGTGCTAGTGAACCCATTTACTGCGGGATAGTTCATCCTTCGTGGGCGCTAGCTCCACCAAGCCTCATACCCACTGAAGCTCTTTCCTCCAGGATCAGAAAATTAATAAAGAATTCTCTGCATATGATGTAGAGTCATCTTGAAAAATTTGACGGGTAGATCGCCTGTGGCACTCCTTGTCCACCTATAACAACGTGAAATGTCGCACTTTCGAGCACGGGGGACCATGTTGGAGAAGGAAGAGTGTGCCACTGCTGTGTCTCGTAGTTGAGTTTGACACCTAAGAACGGAAACAAGCTGCCCAAAATTTCTTCCAAAAGTTACTGAATGTGTTTGTTTTAGAATTTGTAACATTGGTCCTACAGTGTAGTCATCTACTTTCATATGTCTCATTTATTAAAAGATAAAAAGATAAAGCGATCACCGTTGAGGGCTGGTCAATCCCTTAGGGATGTGCCATGCATTCGAATTCATCAAACATCATTAGAAGTGATTGGATGGATTTATCTTCTCAGACAAAGCTGGTGCTGATATGACGACCTCGGAGGAATGGAAGGCCCGTTGAGCTTACGACGCGGAATCAAATCTGCGACCAGAGACGCATTGCGGGGCACCTCTATCAACTACTCCACACGCGCCCTGTGCTCCACTTATTAGAAACGTTAACCCAAGGCAAAGGTTATCATTGCTTCTTAATCTCTGTACCTGTTCATTGTCTCTGCATGCACAGTCTTGTAGTTTGGTTACCACAGAAGTTCATTTGGATTACTCTGCACGATCAAAGTTGGTACTTTTTCCCAGCAGCAATTTTTCGATGCTCTATCAGATGGAAAGAACTAGACAGAGGAAAGCCTGCGTAACTTGAACGCTGCGTCAAAGACATAACAAGCATTGTTTTTAGTGGAGCAATTTCAGAAAGATGGTGAGTTCTCGCAAGCAGTCAATCGTTGAGGCTGCCGAGCAGCACTTCGACAAGAACACAATAATTCTTATAGTGAACCTAATAATTCTTACTGTGCTCATGGGATTACTGTATATGGTTGCTACTTCTGCAATGGCCGCCGGTGCAAAGGATGAACATTGATTAGGTAAGCTATCACAGTATTTCTATTCTAGGGTAATAAAATCGGTGAAATGTATCCCCGCTGTGCCACTTATGATCTCGTAAGTTATCAAGTGATTCGAACGTGCACTAATTAACATTTCCGCTAAGGAACCCTATGGGTTGCGCTCGCTCGAAGGACGGGAGGTCCACCACAGTCCATGTATATCCGAATTCTACCCAATATCGCTCTCATTCGTTTTCTGGAATGTGGCTTTTGTTGAATGGAATCAAACACGACCAAAAACCCAGTCCAAGAAACTCCCATGAACTTATGGACGGATAGAATTACGTGTATAGAAACGTCTGTTGCTACATGAACCAGTATGTTAGAACAAAGGCAACGAACCCATTATCTAGGTTTACTTGACCATCTAAGGAATACCTGGGTGAGAAATGCAATGTGTTCATCGAAACACTTCAACGTTACTCCTATTTTGCCGCAGAATGTTAGTTGAAAACAAACCCTTCAATTGTTAAGCTTACTTCCTTTTATCATGTAGGATTCCTTCGCCCTACATCTTTGCCTCTAGAAACCCAGGAACCTCAAGCGGCGATCCTCACATAACTACGGCAATACGTGCATCTTAGTATTTATTCCATGAAGTATACTTCAGTGCTTGTGGACCTTCGTGACAGCTCATTGAGCTTTCTTCGATCATGCTGGTTCATCAATGAAGGTGAACTTGTTCTTCCCGTGTTCCACACAGTTTCACGAATCAATCGCGGCCTGCAGGCGAGCAGTCGTGTTTCATGCGTGTTTGAATACTTGTGGAGCACATGACGCAGGATAAATCGTTCATGTGATAGCCCCTGCCGACACGGAGCTCACGGCATGTGCTCGCAGTGCGCCGAGGTTTCCAGTTCTTGGTGAACGAAACATCAAGGCAAGTGCAGGTTGTGCTACTACGCACAGAATAATCAAGGTCATTGAGCAAGGAACTTAAAGTCCCTTAGTTTTCTACCAGGATGAGAAACGCAGAAATGCGCAATTACCTACAAAGCCTTTAGCAATTTTTTGTGAAATCGGCTTGTTGCTCCTTATAACACATCGCTTCGTAGCTTTTCAAGCACTTACTTAAATTAGTTAATTTCCCTGAAGAGAAGAGGAAGCTTTGGAATTTTGAAATCTGGTGTGCCTGAAAACGGAGGTATTTTTTTCTTTTTGAAGTTTTATTTTGAAATTAAGTGGCGAAAGCCATGGTCAAAGCACTGGTTATGTATTCTCGTTGCGAACATGATGGTGAATATATATGATAAGTGGAGAACCTCATCATTGATATGGCATACTGTAGACAATGACAACCTATAGCTGTATAGCCTGTACAGTGGGCACAATGTTTTCCAAGATGTTCGCGGCTGGCAGTTTGTCGAACTACCTTACCACTGCGGATAATAGTTCGCAAATTGCTTCTGTAGATAATAATAATTTTTTGGTATGGTATCTGACTTCCGCACTGGTTTAGAGAAGTTCCTACGGATCAATTGTATTTGTTCACCAACGTCTGGATGGTATCATTCCATAGATGACTAAATTTTTACGTAACTGAGGATTGGTCGTGGGTTTCGTGAATAGTGCGGTCGTTGGCTATAATCTACTATCTTTCTTGTTTGGAAATTTCTCTACAGGAGTTGCACGTCTATTAATAGTACAGTGGAATGATTAAATGTTATTTTTCAATACTTGATATTTTAAATAGTCACGCCACTCGACCAAGCGCTGAGGTACTCAGAAGACAGACAGTCATTAAGTTCATCATGACCTTGCTGGTTAGCTGAAGGTTTCGAAGTAGTCATGTGGAGCAGGCAATAATATTGCTGGTGTAGAAGCCTGCAGTGTGAGACTAATACAATGTTAGAGCTATAAAATCCAGCTTTTTTTAAAAGATCCCAGCACTTCTCATCTTCTATTCGTTTCCTCGCTTACATTGTCTCCGAGGATTTTCTAACATTTAGGTATCGCTTTGGTTGGTGCTTGTGGATTTTCATTTCGTCTTGAATGGTATAGAATGCTAGTCGAGCAATTCTTCCTGGAGTCCTGAAATAGCCGGGCTGGAGCGTTCCCAATGTTTGCAGAGTGTGATTTTTTCCTAAACAAGTCCGGTACCAATTTCGCCGACTCTGGAGGGATGGGAGGGTTGGTTGACCAGAGCGGAATCGAACTAGCACCATGCTCGCGATGATGGACATCACTAGCACTATGCTATCCACCCCAACATCCAGCTTAGTATGGTTAAAACACACTCTCGTATTCAACCTGTAGGATTTGAATTGCTAGTACATCTCGTAATAATTTGAAAGATCGACTTCCTGTAAACCTCGGCATAATAATCGATATATTTTGTATATGTTCTTAAGAACCACCATTTTTACCTGACGCGAGGCTGCTTTATGGTAGATGTTCTTATTGTTGTTGTTGTCTCTGTTCAATGGCTGAGGTTTCGGCGATTTCGCCTTCCTGAAGGCCTTGCCGTTGGACCACTCATGTGTTGTTCACGGGGGATGATTTGCTAATGATCAAAGTGCGCCCTAATGCACCCGAATCAACGATAAAACAGATGGCTCACAGAACTAACGTTTTTAGTAATACTGCAGTATTACATGGGCAATCTTCATAAGTCATAATATTTATAGCATATTTGCTATTAGTGTCTTTCCTTTAGTATCATCGTCTAAGGTGGTTTGGAGCATGGTGACTACTGTATGCATCATAAAACATTTCATAGCCCAATTGGAGCTGGTTATATTCGCCCATGTTGTAGATGGTCGGTCGCCAGGACGCTTGCATTCTCTTAATGTATATCCTGCTTTGCCTGTTGTTTGGCTGCTCCCTCATTACGCTTATGATCCGACCCATTCTAGCAATAAAAATTACAAACAATAGCTCGACCAAAAGGGACTCTAGTTTTTCTTTACATTCTTGGCTGCCAGGACTATGAAAACGCTTGGCAAGAAGAGATTTCCGTGAAGTGGTTACTTATGCACACCTTTGTTACCCTTTTGCTGTACATTTATCCGCAATGAGAACATCATCGAGAAAGAAGATGAAAGGCATGAAAGGCAGGCAAAAGGCAACTGTTGCATGGTTCGTGCACCTCGCTGCGAAATCTCTTAGCAGATTGGAAGGTAGGAATATATGGCTAGCTTACCCGACATAGCATTGAATGAAAAAGAAGAGGCGAGATGTAGTATGGGAGACTTACAGTCACTGCTCTTGTAAATCTTCCCATACTTTTGCAAAGCATTCATAGCCCACTTCTACATTACTGCAATACGATTATTACTAAACAAGTAACATTAGGTCGATACTTTAAGGGGATTCATTAGCGCTGGCATAAATTCTTCAAGAAGATGGTTTTTACAAGGTGTATTTATTTCATAGTTGTATTCATCGGAAAATGTTTTTTTAACCTCTAGTACAGGAAAATGTAGTGAAACAGTCTTTGAACGATAGGTTGAACTGAGTTCTGAAGAGTGATCGCCAAGTCTGGTCGATGGAAAGGTTGCATGCTTCCACATCTCCCGTCTTGGCATCATTTTTCTTTTTCGTGCGCCTCACTCATCCTCAACACTCATTATGTATATTGGTTATTGTTCCTCTACTGTGTCACAATTCATCATTATCCCTACTACGCTCATAGCGTTGACAATTGTTAAAACTACGTTCTTGCATGTATGTCAGAAAAAGTCGACTATTCTCTAAACACATCGTACTACGAAATAGGAAATAATTCAATGGCATTCTGCATTTATTTCAAAACCTTTGTTTGCAAATCTAAAGCGAATTCGTGAGCCATATCCTGTACACCGTCGAATTCTCAGCGGGCTTCATGGTACTTGGGCTGACGCCTACACATGTACTCCACCTGCCTGTGTTATATCTACGTAAAACCTTGCGTAACCATCGTAAGGATTTCCGCATCAGATTTCCATAACCACAGCGTTGCTTCATTTCCGCTTTGTCCATATAATCATATTGTTGGCTAACCTGGTCAGGGGACGGTCGTTCAAGGAGCGCTGTTAAAAGTCATAAAAAGAAAAAGGCTGTCGGCGTTGATCAACCCCTGAGGGATGCGCCGTGCACTCGACTTCATTAACTATCGTTGGAGGTGACCAAATGCATATCTGGCCTTTACAACGACTCGTGATGGCCTGCCGATGTATCGAGCTAGTGCTGCAATCCTCCCAGACAAGTCTGGTACAAATTTACTGAGCTCGGTGTGATGGAGAGGTGGATGAGCCCTGGTGAGTGATTGATCGAACGACCACACATCTACTACTGCGCACCTCTAACCACTTTGCTACACGTGCCCTTTACGATACACGCGGTATAGAGTTGGGGTGCGTTTACTCAAAGCTAAAAGACCAAAATCTTTCTTCAATCATGTGTAAGCCACATATGGTCGCTAATATATCAATGAAGAAAAGGCAAGTAAACAGTTGTGGCCGAAAATGAGCAGTTGTAGCCGTGAAAACGAACTCAACACGTTACGAACACTTGGGTGGACTGTCGCTTGCCAATTGCTAGAAAAATGGTATAATAGGCAACAGTGATTTTTTTTTTGTTCGCTACTGTTTCGTACTAAAGTTGGGTTCCCCACATTAAGAAGACTGGACGGGAATCCGCTGCTGCAAACGTCGTCTCTTTGCATGAAATATCTGATCCATCTGATCCTTGCATTGGCCTTCTCGGTAGATAACGTTCCTCAGTTTCGGTCCTTGAATTGCGTCGGTGCTTCGAATAGTTCTTTAGCCTTTTTAGAACCTAGCATCTCATTTGCATATGTTATGTCAAGACGTCCACGAAATGCAATTCGTAATTCGTTTTTTCTCCGGAACATGAAGATCTTGGTCCTAGTTGGTAGCCCATATGTGCCCAGTGAATGAACAGCTTTCCTCTGAAGCCGCTATTGAATACGCTTGCGACAAGTTTATTTAATTTATCTATGATAACCACTCGGAAAATTTCGTAAACTCGTGCACTTCGAGGTTAAGCCCGTTGATTAGAGATTTTTCTAAAGAAAGCGCAATGACCTGTCATTTTTGTGAGCCGTCCCTTATTTCAGTAACTGGTCTCGAAAAAAACCTCGTGGATCACCAACGTTTCTAAACTCTTAGTATATATTGAGAACCATTCCAGTGAACTCATAGTTTGCTCAACAAGCAGAGACTGTTTCCACAGCCCTTCTTGAATGTTGCTCATCAACTTTCCTTCGCCTTTTAGTGGCACATCGTTGAATTAAGCAGCTAACAACTCGACTGTATGGTTTATTGTCGTTTTGAAGAACAAGTCCCAAACCCTCTTCATCAAAAAAAGTCCATCAGCCATCCAAATCGGGGACATCACTCATGCAAAATCATTTCCTTTGAAGCGGGAAATTCGGATTAGAGCTGTGTCATGAGCAACATCACATTTGCAGACAGCAGAGGTCACGGGAAACGCTTTTATTGACACAACCCTGGTCCCATAAGACTGAGAATCCAGTTTTAAATACTAAAAAATTACAAAGTAAACAGTGATCCTAAGAGATGAAATCAAGACCAGCGAAGTAAAGTACTTATTGATAATCAGTGACAAGCAATTCATTTTGGAAGGAATAGTACAGATACTTTGCGAATTTGGGGTCAGTACGAATTTGGTTAGTATTGCAGTCAGCCACATTATCTTAAAGAACAAGTTTTGTGAGGGGCAACTTCACGAAATTACTGACCACGTGAGACACACTTTCCAGAACATAAAAAACTTATTCTTTAACTCTTCAACGATACATTTTACTACCCTATGTTGTCGGTACTTGGGACTTCGTCTTAACTTCTCTTACGTTCCTGTAATTACCACAAATTTCTTGACAGTAGGTAAACTGCCCATACATTTTTTTTCTCATAAAAAGGGGTACGATTGTGGATGCTAACATTTAAACTGTATCCAACATCACATTGTTTTCGAACTATAGGATAATGGACGTACTACCGTTATACACGAAACTGATCCCATTACCTTAAATATGTAGGTGGCCTGTTCTCAGATGTTGTTCAACCCATATCACGTCTTCTATTCGATTTATTGTCGTGGAACCGTTGTGGAGGTAGTCAGGTTCATATTTGGGTTAGACTGCACCTTGAAGATCTGTCTATTTTCCTTTTTGAGATATTCAGTGGTGAATAAGTTATGCCTTCCTAGTACCTCGAGTTAACCACCCTGCAAACGATAACTGACGGTCCTCAGGTTTTCACAGGCATCGCGAACTTCCATAGATTAGAGTTTTCCATCTTACAATTAGGTAGCCAGCAAATCGAGATCGATTTAACAAATCAAATCAAGTTGGCGTTACTTGCTAAAGTAGATGCTTAGTTACTTGTAACTGATGTTGGTGTCAGGAAATCAAGAAATGCAGGCATAAAGCGCATCTTTTAACATTGCTACTGCAAAAAAGTAGATTTCGATATTTCTTATAAATGCATTATCAAGAATATCCAATATAGTCGGAGGCGCCCTGCAATACATATTGATCGATCCTCGCTACCCAGGCCCACCAAGCCCTCATCGTTGCGGGGTCGGTAAATTGGTACAAAATCTCCCTGGGAGGATAGCAGCACTAGGTCGATGGAAGATATCCAACGATGTTTATGAAGTAGAATGCATGGCGCGTCTCTCAGGGATCAAGGCCGAGAGCTTCATTTTTTCTAATTATCCAGTAGCCTTCTCCAATGGTCTATCGCTTATTGCAACTGCTCGGCGCTCCTCTCTGTCGAACTACGGTGTATAGCGGAAGGTTAACCATCCCAGTACGGCCCCCAAATCTAAGAAGTTCGACACACATCCAAGATGAATTATGCATGATTACCCTCTTGCCAAGAAGAGTTTAAAAAAGTACCACACGAAAACTGTCAGATTCTTTTTGAATAAAAAATGTTTACTGTGCGAGCATATCTACTCGATAATTAAAGGGACCACAAGTTGTACCAAACACGAAAGGGCGGAAATTTTCATGGGCCTGTATAGACAACTATTACGCTATGCTCGTGGATTACGCATCAGTGCAGTGGACTGTCTTTTTTCGAACGTGTTAGAACCAGTCATCACAAGATTTTGTTCTCCAGATGGAAAAAGATACAGTGCACATTGTAGAAGATAGAACAAGGAACACTCCATATTTTATCAGAACAATAGCCTAGGAATGAAGTGGGACATTCATGCGAAGAACTCCAATAGTTTAGATGAATGATACAAACAATGCAATTGGTAGACAGGAATTATGAGAAGTACCTGATTTCAAATTAACTAGTGATTCGATTTCAGGGCACACAATCCAATTTTCATCGCTCATCTTGCACATTTCCAACTTGTCCACTCAAAAGCAGCGTGCCTTTCACTGGCACGATTTGATTTTCTTCCCCTCCACATACAACACATTTTGTCAAGTCTGTAGGCGCTCGTGATGTGACACACCAGTAACAGGCGACGTGGCCACACCTGGTGGAACGCACTGGTGTCACTGCAATACCACCGCAGTGACCGCAGCGCAACGCCACCCCGCCCGCTTCCGCTTCTGCCCGTCTCGGACCGGCCAGTTTAGCGGAAACCGCTACGTAGACCGGCCAGACTAGCAACAATGCGTCACGAAACGTGTGCCACAATAGCTCCCTGTTCTGCGATTCGTAGTTCACTGCACCTGCAACGATTTTGTTCCCTTTCATTTCAGATCGTATTGTATGTAGTTGAGGCGCTAGAATATAGAGATTGCTATATGATTCTAACTTGTACTTCCATATTATAGTGGTGAAAATTTCGTAAACTAAGAGTTTGGTCAATTCAATTGTTCAACTATGTTTACATGGAAATAAAGAAACCTGTGCGAAATTACTATTGCATTACATATACAACTTAAAGTATCTTACTTGTTTCAGCCAATATGAGATCATTTTCGAGTGATAATTGTACATATTTGTACTAGATGTCAACTTAATTATCATAGCTCAAAAACGGAGTACTGAACAGTATTGGTCTTTATTATACTTGCTGCGCAAAGGCCCTGAAGAAAGCAAGCAATAACTGAGCGCAATTTTTACAATCAAAGAATAAGTGCGAAAATTAAGAACATCCACAAACCAATAGTCGGATTCCTGGCATTCCAGTTCCGTAAACCTAGAAGAGACTCGACGACCGTACTGTGACCACCAACACAGAGGAAGTTTAGATAATGAAGAATACAAATTGTCTGAAAAATTAGGGTCAAATATGTCATGAAGCAGCAAATTCACTCCGTGCAAGATAATCTTAACTGAATTTATCATCGCCTTAATTATTAGAGCTAAAGATGACTTTTATTCAAACTAGTTACCAATCATAACCTTACTACAAGAGAGATCTTGTAGTTGTTTACCAAATGTACCAAGTTTCTATCACCTTCCACAAGAACTGTGTAGGAGACCTTCAATCCTCACATTTCCTGTCAAAATTTTCAAGAAGGACCTAATCTTTGCTTGAATGACATTTCAATGGAAAGATCAATAGACCTTATCAAATCTTATGAATATCCAGAAAGCTTGGAAAATAACATGCCCAAGAAAGCAACATTGTAACAGAAGGTAGTAACTTCTACACATGTAAATTCCTAAATTAGACGTAGTAACCAAATTTTAACGCAGAACTGGAAATGAAAGATAGAATTTATGAGAAGAATTATAAACCTCACTTTTAATATGGCAGAAACCTTCGAGAAAATCCTTGTAGGAAGAGGATGACTGAACAAGGACCAGATTCTTTCCGTGAAATACGGGACAAGCACAGAAAGCAGGAAGTGTAAGTGTATTTTTTTATGGGAGTAATCCTTATACGAGATGCCCACTTCCATTTGACCAGGCGACGCTCCTATAAAAACGTCTGGGTGATACAAAGTAGTATATTAGTAATACGGTAGTTTTGACTGAGTAGCAACCTTTCTTTCAAACACCTTCGGTCTTTTACAAAGTATCTACATAATCTGTTCACAACACCAATCAGGAACTAATACCCTCGCTGAAAACAACAGAGTAAAATAAAGAATTAAAAATTGAAAATACACGGAAAATCTTTGCACAAGCCCATGCTCCGGAATACTGACAATACCGTCAAAGAGTGACGTATGATGTAAGAAGGGCTAACCCCTGCTATAGCTAGTATCAGTTAGAATAAGTTAAAATCGAATTACCTCTGGAAACCCTTGTTGTCCACAGTACAGCATTAAGTAGCACACATATTTCAGGTCTTACTAGATCACAGAGACGTGCAATCGAGATCGGAAGTTCAACGATCAGCTTCTCGAATTGCTGAGATATGAGCTGCCGATACTCGCGATCCAGAATATTTGCATCCACTTGTTCAACACGTAGTGATTCACATGCCATCTGTGACGATTAAAGAATAGATTGCAAAACAAACACAAAGACGAGAAGAAATAAGGTAAACGCCTGGTAGACATGGTTAAAACAGGAACAACTTGTAATTTCCTGCTTCTAACAGCTCAATTTAAGACTGCTACTGATTTACTTCAGAAATGCGGTAAACGTACAACGCTTTAGATGCTGTGTTGCTTAGTTCGTATAGCAGCTGATTCTCTTCCTTCGACCAGCCGCGCGGACTTCTTGTAGGTGACGCAGCTCGCAATCTCAAAGTTAGGTAACTAAACTCTCTATAACAATAATAATACAGCAATAACAATATGCCAATACCGAAACAATACAGGCGAAAATATGGCAATAGCGTCAACAAGTGTGGGTGAGAGAATACGTAACAGGATGGTTAGCAGTGAGACAGTTGCTTTCGCATAAGCTAGTCGCCTAATATTTTGCGCAGGTGTAGTATGAAATACAACAGTAATGGTCTAGAAAGTAGACATATTAGAAGACACTGGTGAGGTTATAGTAACAGTAAAGTGAGGCTAACATAATAGAAGGCGCATGTTGAGTTATAATAATGTTAGCCTCAACTAATAGTACCATGAGGCTAGAATATTATAAGGCACTTATAAAGCTATAATAACTTGCATTGGTGATTCTTAGGAACTTGACAGCGCTGGATGAAAAAGTGATGTTAAAGTAGAGCTAACAATTGGGGTCTGCTTGATGAAATAAAGCGGTAAGACATATGCGATGATTGCAAAGATGCTAACCAAATGAATACGAAGGTGACCCCATGGTCACTTAAATGAATTCTGAAGTAGGAGGCGCTCGGCGTACCCTGCGAGTTTCCCAAAAATTTCACGTCATCGGTCGTGTCAGATAAGGAGGATGGCTGTTGATGTTGCTTAGACAGAAAGCTCTTCACAAAGCGATACAACAGCTTGTCCAGATAAGGTGAGTAAATAGTTCGATCAGTACCCAGGCGATTGGCGTGACGCTACCCATTCTTTAACAGGGTGGAGTAGCCCGCAATGTCTAGCCACCAGGCGATGCTTTGTCCGGTGGTCACGTAAACGCACCAGTGTTGGGAAGCGTGCAGGCCTTGTGTCGAGTAATCACATGCACGAAACCAATGATAAGATGCAAACTCTTCTCTACAAGGTAAAGAACCTCTACATTTGCAGAACACTACATATAGTACTAACGGAGTGCACTGTTTAACATGAAATAGAGGTGTTTTCCTAAACAGGAAGAATGAACGCGTCAAGAACTCTTCCTCGCTTCCCAGTTCCATTAAGAAAATGAATACATAACCGAATCACACATTTCCACCTCAGCAGCGTATCATAACAACGAGTCCTGTTATATTTACTGCTGAGGTCATCAACGAAACACTAGAATTTGGAGGTTAGGATGTACAAATCTCTGGAAACCGTTTTTAAAAAAAAACACACACACAACGTGCAAAAAATAGCAGTTTCCATCCTATCGAGACGGACATTCCTCACCTGAGATAATTTTCTCATATAAGTTAATATGAAGGGGCAATCACTGGCATCAACTAAGCCGCGATAACTGTTTATTGCTCCTAGCAGAATTAACAGCTGATCGAGTGTCAAAGATACAACATGTGAATATGCAACAAGCAGAAGTCAACAATGATTAGCGGTTATAATCTTTGTTATTGAAGTCATCGACGGAGTAGAATGAAGCAGCTACAGATCTGCCTCCAAAAAATCGGCCGTTCATTACAACAAAGGCCTTAATAGCTTGTGCAACATTAGTGAACTCCACAAAAATTCGCACAGCAACATCTTCACTAACACCATCCATCTGCAACAATTCAAATAATTTCGCTAAAAACGTAACCATATGAATAGTGAAGCTAATGAATTAGCTCCAATAAAACACCTTATGAATGATGACAGAGGCTACTTGACCATATTTAGCCATCTCTTCCCGTATTTCAGGCTCAAGCTCATCATCGACCTCATCCGGTCCAACCATGTTCTGAAAAAGTTAGACAACACTTTAAATGCAACGATTTCTTTTTAAGTCCTACCAAATAAATAAGCAATTCTGTGCTATTTCAATAGCGCCTCTAGCGCAGCCGTTAAACGTGTCCTAAAATACACACTGGGTCGGTCTTTACTTCGATCCCCTGCCTCTGGCTCACCAAGCCTTCTGCTCCTTCGTTGCAGCAAATTAATACCGGACTTGTCTGATAGAATAAAACACTGATTTGATACACTGTGTATGCCAGATACATATTCAAGCACATCTACGTTGCTTGATGAAGTCTGCTAAATGGTGCACCTCTATGGGAGTGCCCAATGCTATATCTTTTACGGCTTTTAAAATACTCTCCAGTGAAGTAAGTGGAAACAACATGTTAATTCTTGTCTACTATGCGCAAAATATAGAAAAGACGTTCACAAACCGTAAGCATAAGGACCTTTGTGGATCTTCGCATAGCTTCCGCCATGTTAATTGGAGCAACACCCATAGGAGGAGCTGGTTGAGTAGAAGACGCACCTTGGGTAGAACTATTAGAATACACTAAAGTAAAAGCTAATTAAGCTAAACAAAACCTTGGCTTTCATTAATAATGAGTCCGGCATTCTTCCCTAACTTTTCTACAGATAACGCCGTACTCATCCCTTGTTCATCACGACCTGAAAATAATAATATTTAGAACTCTGCACAAGTTGCCGAGGACGTTTTCTCCTTACCTAAACCTGCTCCGTGTTTATAACCAAATTTACTCATTATATTAGCTGCTACGCCAAGACCCTTTGAAGTGGCTTTGCCAAATGAAGGTAGAAATGCTGGCGGCGGCATAGAACTCGATGTCGACGAATTCACCTCCTATTAGAAACAACAATATCAAACCAACACGACTGAAAATAGTGCTCAAATAATAATGACAACCTTCGGTGGAGAACCCGGTTCAAGAAGCGCCTGTGGTGGAGCAATAGCAGCACCTTTCTGCCTTTTCCTCTCTTCCTCTTTATGATCACGACTTAACCTTAAAAGGTCCCCTATATTTTAAATAAATAATATATTGACATGAGGAAGTTGAGTGATATACTAATACGAACAATGTTGGAAAACGCACATAGGTACCTCACATACAATTTAGAAAAAAACCTAAATTCTAAAGAAAAAATCCAGATCCACATTCCTCTTCACTACAAAAATCCGCCAATTGGCGATATCTTGTTTATACAGTACACGCAAATTCGAGCAAAGCGCTTTATCTTTCATTACTAACTGTGAATGGTGACCTTTGTCCATTGCGCACCCTTTCTAAACTATTTATGTTGGGAAAACTTATGCAACAACTATGCAGATATACAGCAGTAGGATGCTGCAATATAAACAAAATTTGGAACCTCAGCTGAGCTTCGAAACCGCGATTACCCTTCCCGGGGGCTGGCTACGTGTTTCTAGTAAAGACAAAATAAAAAAGTGGCCGAAAGAAAGACAAAGCAATGACTTTGGCTGGTATGGAGGGCAGAACGTGAGAACCTCGTAAAGTTAGTGGTTCGAAGCCAAACTAAGATTCGGAGTTTTGCTCATACTTCAGCAATGCTGCGGCTGTATTTCACATGGTATCTTGCCATGAACGAAGGAATAGGAAGTAAATAGAAAGTTAAGACACTATGAAGATATATTCTACACACCTTTCTGCCACTTCTCTCGCATGCCTTTCACGAGCTTCGCGTTCTTCGGCCTTGCGCTTGAACGCTATGTATTCATTAGGTACTGCTGGTTGATATTCATTTTTTACTATATATTCACCGAATAGGTTGACCTGTAATCAGTACACAACGGAACTCATGTCAAATATTTGGCACGTTTCAAATGTATAACGTCAAGAAACGACTCACACTATCTTCTACGGCTCCCTTCGGTAAAAATGAAGGAGGTGCACAATCCGTTATCGGCAGAGCTCTCACGGGCTGGATTCGGCGCATATTCACTGCGGCTTTGTTGCGAGCAGAAAGGTCGACAACCGGTGCAACACTTGCTCTTTGCTATAAGTTCATGATGCCAAGCACAACGGTAAGGTCTATAGCTAAGACATTACCATTCCTTGCTGGATTTGAACCCTTTTCTGTGCTATTTGTGCTTGTAAGAACTTCATGGTGATATTCGCAGACCCTGAAACATAATGATGGCACCAAATCTTCGAAAAATCAAAAAAATACTGATGGATAAGTAAACCATAAACATCCCAAAAAAGTACTGACAGATCAGTAAGGAGCATCTGCAACAAGGAAATTCTGAATTTATACATATGAATGCATAATACTCGATACGCTTGTATTTTGAAAGAGATATGTTCTTTAATTTAATTATAAACTTTTGAAAAACTTTGGTTATCTATCATTTAATCAAATATACTACTACCACCACTACGTAGTACTGATCCGAGATATAGATGGCGTGGTACTGAAGAACTAGCCTGTAGGATCCGTATTTTGTGCTCAATACCCTTTACTAGTGAATATTGTAGTAATCCTGGTAAAATTAGTCTCTAACTCAACTATTAAAATAAATGGCACCAGTCCCTAGAAATGAAGTTATCCAGAGGTAGTCAAGGTATCGAACACAACGACCTACTAGTTCCTGAATGGGTACTGAATAAACGGCAGCAGGGATACGTATCCCTGAAGCCCAGATCAATACACACCTTCAGAGTAACGAAAGCTATTCATCTCAGAATCGATCAGTTCATAGCAAATAAACAGCGTATTCAACTAAATTGTTCGCGGTCCCACTCACCGTAGCACAGGTGGCTTCATGTGAGGCCATTTATAAGATTTACATGACATATACAATAAACGATGTAATCATTACAGCAAAAAAAAGGTGAGATGTTCCACGAAGGTCTAATTTGCTACCCAATGCATCAACAAAACCAAATATTTGTCTTACTACAGACTACAAGATTGACCTCAAATCACATGCGAAGACATACATGCTCCGCTAAACATGAAGTCACACATTCATTGACGATCTTTTTCAATGACACCTAGAACCATCAACTACCCCCTGCTCAGCTCTATAAGTAAGTAAAATAAAGGATAAAACTTTCGCCGTCGATCAATCACCGAGGGATGCGCCATGCACTCCGCTTCATTAAGCATCGTTTAGAGGTGAACGCATGCATATCTCGCCTTTACAATGACTCGCGGTGGCCTACCAATGTATCGAGCAAGAGCCGCCACCCTCTCAGACAAGTCTGGTACCAATTTGCCGATCCCAGAGGGATGGAAGGCTTGGTGAGCCTGGGGTACCGGATCGATCCCATTTGTATTGTAGGGCACCTCCAACCACTGCTCTACACACGCCTCAGCTCCATACCTTTTCATAATTCATGACGGCTTGAACGTGGTAGATTGCTACAGAATGGCGAAAAAAACAAGCACAGAATGTGATTAATGAAAATGTCTTTGAAATGCGAATACTCACCTTTTCCATGAGGCGGTGAATCCTCGTCATCGTAAAGCGGCATTCCTGGAAATAAAGGAAGGATAGAAACAACCTAGAAACCATAAAAATGGCTCTGCCACCTTGTTAACAACTACTATGACCGAAAACATAATCAGACCAAAAGTTAACAACAAAGCCAAAGCGGATGGAATTTCCACAGGAGTTAAGTAGCTCTCGGTCAGAGTATTGTCAATGGGGCATCTTATACTTACGGCTTGGAGCATTTCCATATCTTCTTCTATGCAGTCAATTTATAAATGTTCGTTCTGCAATACAAAGGGAATATCTAAAATAGGTAGAATGCAGTTCAAGAAGATGGTGAACTCAATAATAGAGTTCTCTTGTATTTCAGCTGAAACACCCTAAGCACTTGCAGTGTAACTATTTTTGTTTTTGAACTAGTTTAAAAATGAGGCAATACTATTGGGAGATTATGTTTGCCCTTAGATAGCAAAACCCCCTACATAAGTCTATCAACTTCTCAACACTTCATGTACTCTAGTTGTCACCGAATTACCAGTACTTGATATTGATACTTGAACGGCCCGTCCTCACTGCTTGTGTGGGCCCCAGCATAATTACCCATTTCTCTGATATTTGCTGGTTAAGCCATTGTGGTTCCCTGGAATCCCGAGGTCAGCCTGGCCAAAGTCTGCCCCAGCTCTTCACCACCACAAGCAGCCGCAGCCCTTGTGGATAAAAGGGAGAGTTGTCACCATGCGACTTTGATACCAGGACGGAGGTGGATCCTGGTATTGGTTTACTCTTATCTAGGCTTCCTGATGGAAACACCGGACTCCTTCTCAGCTTGGGAGAGCCTGCCGGAAGACGAATCCCCGCTGTGCATCACAGCCCAACACCCAGGAAGATCTCCCAGCCACGATAAGGCGGTAAACCGTTGGGGGAGAATTAAGAGTACTTGTCAAAAAATCGGCTTTGGACTCTGAGCTTTTATATCTGCTCAGATGTGAAGAAAAACAGTTTAACATACACACTAATTGATCTTGCTAAACCTGAGAAGGGTTTCAGAGTTCAAAATCTCTGGTTCATTCCCACGCGACCGGACTTCTGTAAGCCGATCTCATTCACTGCCGTTGATCTCTGTGAGCACTTGCACGAGTGTTTGCCACCCTATGTAAACGTCTAGTTCTTTTTTATGAAAGTTATCTTCGAAATATCAGGATGCCTATGGAACCTAAAAAACACGTTTACAATGAGCTGCATGTTAAGAAGATGTTCTTTTCAAGTAGAAATGTCTTACGTAATTTCATTCGCTGAATCTCATCGATGTGAAGTGAGCTTTGTGTTAAGTGTAAAGTCTGACTAGCAGCCGTATAAAAATACACAATAAAGGAGACTGGAGTTTGGGGCATGCCTTCAGTACTATTTTTAGCAATACTATTTTTATTCTTTTTATATGGGACTGCACACTTAGGGTAATTTTGCTGTTGCAGCACATTTCCAATTCCATCTCTGCTTTAGTGACCATGCCCAGGTATACCCTCGATTTAGGCACTAGGCTACAGATTTGTGTGATTAAAGTGACAGTAACTAGAGATAATTATTGAGACCAGCTAAAGCACATTAAATGATCTTGCTAGCTATCCACTTTGTGCGGTCCTAATAATCGATTGGTAAGAGGTGCTCTGAAACAAACACGTGGTCCCTGGTTCGACTCCTTGCCTTGGTGTCACTAAGCCTTCCTTTTCTTCAGGGTGGAAAAATTGGTATAGGACTTCTCTAAGAAGATAGCATCATTAAGTTAACACATTGGCAGGAAGCTCCAAATCATTGTATAGGTCAGATATGCATTAAAACACGTCTACATTGCTTAAAGTCGAATCCATAGCGCACTCCTCAATACTTGATCGACACCGAGTGCTTTGTTCTTTGCCTTTCTTTGCCCATTTTCTGGCCATATCAGTATTCACAGCGTGTGCATGAGTACTACGTGTTTGAACGAATAAAGTTTGAATGCGAAATTCCCTTCTATTCGTTCCTTACCCTGTTGTGTAGATCTGTTTTCATATTCAACGAAGGACTTGCTGAGGAACATGGTGACACGTCTTTTTTTATTCCGGTGTTCGTGTATTGTGAGACGTCCTGTTGCAACGTTGGTCGGTATTTGGTGTTAATTACTATTTGTCTGACGCTAATCTCAACTGAATCTAACCATATGTACCACTTCACTGTGGATAGCTTGGTCATAACACTAGCTTGAACTTCATCTAGGGACCATCCCAAGTGCACGAGCGAGAAGCACTTCATGGTGTTTTTCACGCTGCACAATCGCAATATTTCATGAGTAGTTTGTAGCTGAGGTCTTTAACCAATTTGATTGCGCCGAAGTGCTTTCGTATCGCTCGTACATTGAGAAGACTTCATGTTCTGTCTGAAGAAGCGGCAGGAGCAGTGCTGCTGGATGTTGCCCACATTTAGCGACAATCACCTTTTCCATAAAGAGATATTTTCCCTAAAAAAAACTTCGTTGCTTTATAAGTATCTCGTTTTCTTCCTCAGCAATCGCGAGGTTGTTATTCAGCACACGTTTGTTTCATTACAAAAACAACACATACAACACAACGGTAGCTGACGTTTCGACAGTATCGCCTTCTTAAGAGCTGTTTTTTACCTGCGTTCCACCCAGGAAGAACAGCCGCTTAGAGTCGCATATGGTTTATGACCATTGCTTGATGATGGATTTGTTGCTTTTAGTGGTTTAAAGAGACAACTTCTAGGTGTAGTTACATTTTTGGAAATCTACTGGATTTTCGCTCCTTGTTCGTTGCATAATTTGTTTAATCTCAATCTTTCAGCCTTTAATATTGAAGAGTGCTAGGTGTAATCGCTAATCTCTTAGGAGCGACTGAAGAATGGATAAACTAAGAAGTATCATCGTTTAGCGCGTCTTAAAAATGAGATATGAAAGATATCACCTATTCTCTCATTGATAGCAGAGTAATTCGAGTGAACACTAGCAAACTTTTGATTTATACTTTTCCCATCACATGCTTAAGTTAGAATCCTACACGTTTCGAGGGCATGTAGAATTTTTATTTTAGCATCATTGCGAAAAAGACCCGTCATAAACATGTTCTGTTCCTAGCTCATACGATTTTCGACATTTTGGGGCAAACGCATTGTCTTCGATCTTCTAATATCGACTTAGTTAATTCCAGAAATCCGAAAATGAACCGCAGGGAAGAATGCCTCATTATCACGCGTGATGTAGGGCAGTATATAAGACTGCTATTCTGATGAGTGGGGTACATTATACTTCCATGTGATTTCTGTGCGGTTGGTCTCTACGTGACATACTTAGTGGAGACCTCATAGAAAGCGGTGAGTGTGCAAAGCTGTGTTCAATGTGATTGAAATCTTGGTTTAGAGTTTCTTTGTTTGGTTATGGAGTCGTCTGGCCAAGTAGATTGCTGTCAACTTGACCTTTCCAGGCTCTGAGGAAGGCGAAATCCGCCGAAACGTCAGCTCATTTGTGAATAAAGAATAATAACACCTCGCGTTTGCTCAACAAAAATACGAAGAATTAACTTTGATAATCAGAGTTAGTCAGGAACGCGGATTTCCTCATTCAGTTGCATGATACGGGACACTCCAAGGATCACATTCTCTATTACGCTTTCAACAGCGCGTAGTGATCTTTCATCCTGCCTTAAGAGCCTAGTGGTCTCCACGGCGTATGTTACAGCTTGAAGTATCGAACTTTTTTTGATTTGAGTAAATAGCTGGTTGTTCTCTGTGCTCTTCAGTACTTTTCGATACTCCAATAAACTCAACATATTCGTTTACTCTTCTTCAGCTCAGGATCTAGGTCGTTTATCATGTTGACATTTTGGTCCAGGTACATAAAGCGGTAACATTAGGAGACTCTTGAAATCCAGTCGAAGATCAACGTTTCCCACAGTACTGCGAAACTGGTGCAGCATCCTTTCGTCCTGGTTAATGTTTGACGTTATAAGAAGGATACCGTCGCTAAGGAGAGGATAGTGTATTGGCAGCTGTCGACTTTTCTCCCACCTCGTCTCATTCCAGTTTTCGAACACTATTATCAAGAAAGGATGTGAAGAATTTAGAAGAAATGGTCTCACTTTGTCGAACAGCTTTCTTTGCGTCAGCAATACTTTCATTGTAGAATGGTAGAATTTTAGTTGTTGTATACCTATGGAAAAGTTTTTATGTAATATGGACACCGTAATAGTCCTTTGAAGCTATGAGCACTTCTATTTCTGGAGAATCGCATGGCCTACTTGAGCAGATCAAAATGCGGTCTAGAGGTCTGTCTTCTCAAAACCTTCTTGGATTGTTAAGCTAACACGAGATTGATAAAAATGACTTTTCTGACCGACCAAATCAGGAGCGCTTATTGGGCGATCCAAACCTGCAAGACACAAGCACTGGCATTTGAGTCTTCCATTGAAGACCTAGTGATCGAAACTTACAGTATTACGCAGGATATCAACAGAATAGAATACCAAGCCGCTATTTACAAACAGCTTATGATACTGGAGAAGAATTATTCTTTGTAACATACAACAGTTGATACCGGACTTGTTCAGGAAAAAACCACTCTCTTCTATGCAACTGGGAACGCTCCAGCCCTGCCATACAGGACTCCAAGGCGAATTGCTCGACCAGCTTTCTACAACAACCAAGATAAAACGAAATCCTCAAGCAGCAACCAAAGCCACACGTAAAGTTGGAAGATTTTCGTGGATGTGAGGAAACGATTTGAATGTGAGGAGTATTGGGATCCGCATAGTAGAAGTGAAGACGGGTCAAAAAAATAAGATAAAATGAAACAAAATAAAACATACAACGATTTAGAAGACGACAACTTTAGCGTTCTCGCCAGCATGAAGTGAGTCCTGAAAATCGATCACTTCCAATAAATTCTAAACTATAGAAACAACCAGAAACGACCATCGATAAGATCGACGCAGATTCCTAGGTGGCCATACGAAGCTTTGGTGATAGTACTAAGAACACTGAGGGCTTGAAATTTACCACGAAACCTTTTCTTCAATAAATTTACTTACTTGGTTACATGTAAGGCCTGTCCTCACTGAATGTGCAGTCCCAAGCATAATCTCCATTTTTCGGAGTTTTGCTGGCTTAGCCATTGTGTTTCCCTGGAGTCCCGAGGTCATCCTTACCAAAGTCTGCCCCAGGCCATCACCACCACAGGCACTCGTCCTTGTGAATCAGAGGCAGATTTTCCACCATGCGACTAGTTTGATAACAGGATGGTGGTGGAACTTAGTATTTGTTTACTCTGAACTGGGCTTCCTGATAGAAACGCCGGACTCCTTCTCAGCCTGGGAGAACCCGTTGTGGGATGAATCCCACCGCTCTGCATCGCATTCCGACACCCAGAACACCTTCCATTCACGAGGAGACGGTAAACCGTTGGGAGGCTCAATAAGCTATCAAAATTATATGCCATATGAAGGTTTATGAACAGTTGACAGCCAATTTCTGGATCTACAAAGTCCTGCAGAGACACGATAAATGAATATCATATGAACAAATGAGCACTGGTGCTCACTGGGACTGCAGAACATGGCAAGAGCATCCATAACCTTAGCAACTGAGAGATCAATGTGTTTAAATTGTTGAGCTTCATCGGAACCAATGAAGTTGAATGACGGTCGGTTTAAAAATACGAAATCAACTTCGTAATTTTCCCAATTACAAGGCCAGACATTCGTTCTCTGACGTATATGGAACAACCACTGTATTTAAAGAGAAAGAAGAAAATCATCAACGTCTTCTATTTCGAACTCTGCAGAAGAGTAGTGCAGAAGATTACTTATTTGCTCCCATATTGGGACATGGAAGACGGACATATCACTACAACGATTCTTCTTTCCAAAGCACAAAGTAAAACCTCATCGATGAAGAACGATGCAGCATCCGATCCGAAACGAATTGGATTTAAACATTTAAAAAACCTACCACCAGTCCTAGTGGCCATACGGACTTGGCTATTCACATGTTACCGCATGGGCAACTAACTGTCTCCAATGCTTTGAATCATCCTCAACAGTATTGAACAAAAGACGTACGGAAACATTCAGTGACCGAGGTTTCGAAAAGCGCTCAACGCAATGCATAACACACCTAGAATGACGTAACCCATTGAAATACCGCTAGATTTCACTTTTCATTTGTTTCTCATTTTCATCTACTTAAATAAGCACTTGGATTCTAATGCGGTCACAGGTTAAAAGGACAACCACCGTTTTCATGTTCAGTACACAAAAATTTCGATTCTTCCTACCATACGCCTATCATACGCCTCCGAGATCTCTACACGTCGAAGCAGAATGAAAGACCACTCAGCGTTAGCGAACGCGTTACCGAGAGGGCAGTGCTGGGAGTATCCAATATCACGTTCGTGTGAGAGGGAATCCGAATTTCTAACTAACTTAACCTGTGAAAATTCAGGGTGTTTTATGCATACTTCGAACTAGGTTATATTTCGAAAATCAAATGGGCCAGACATAAGCGTGTTAATGGCAAGAGATGGAAGAGAGCCGTGAACGAGTGGATTCGACGCAATGTCAAATACACAACCTTAAGATCGCTGATCAGATGGCTAGATTTCTTTACAAAGGTCGTCGAAAAGAGTTATTATGCTCGTCGAGTCCCAAAAGTTAGCAGAAACCATCGAGCTGCTCTTTCACGCGTATAATCGGAGAATTTGCTGGCATCTGGACGAGCACTTCACCGATTAAGCAGTGAGGTTGAAACATAGGTTATACACCTGAGAGTACTTGGATACTTGGATGGCCCGTCTTCACTGGTTGTTCGAACCGTGGTATAATCTCCGTTTTTTCGTACTTTTGCTAGTTTAGTTGTTGTGGTTCCCTGGAGTCCCGAGATCAGCCAGGCCAGTCTGCCCTAGGTCGTCACCACCACAAGCAGGCGCCGCCGTTGTGGATCAGATAGAGATTTGCCACTATGCGGCTAGTTCGGTACCAAGGACGGTGACAGGTGACAGAGTATTGGTTTAGTCTTAGCTGGGCTTCCTGATGGAAACGCCGAACTTGTTCTCAGTTTGGGAGACTCTGCAGGGGAAACGAATCCCCCAGCTGTACATTGCAGTCCTCCGACACCCAAGAACACCTCCCAGCCACGATGAGGCGATAAACCGTTGGGAGATACCTCTGAGAGTAGTTTACCAAATTCCACTACAGATGTACGTCTTCCCTAATCTCTGTTTCTCCTGTATTCAAATCGACAAAAAGTGAAATCTGGTTGATTTCGAGAGAACTTTTTTCTGAATGTGGAGTTAACGTGTAGAAAGGAATGGTTGAGGTAGTCCGCACAACTACTGAGGACGAGCCATCCAGGTAACCAAGTAAGCAAGTAATGGTCAAATATTCAGTTTTCCGGGATTGAAACGACGGAATTATTGAGGCATTCGAATAGAAAACCTTCCATAAAAGTGACCCGTCACGCAGATGAGCTGAGATGAGCAAAGATTCCATAAGAACTTTGTTTTCCTAAAACAACAAAAAAAAATCATGTTATGATGTTCAACTGAACACCTATGTTTTAGCACAATCTTTTACAAACACAATGAATAAAAAGCAGAAAAGATGGTTATTATGACGGAACTGCAGCACAATACTGAATTTGTCTTCTTATAACGAAATCTTTGTGGATATCTGAGTGAAAAATTTCCACAGGAAATTACTGACTGAATTATGGACACGTCGTCGCTTTTCCTTGACTGACCATCCCAGATTATACACCCAACAATGTTCTTGTCTCATTGCACTTGACACACAAATCGTGTATGTCCAGGGTCTATTCAAAACTTATGAGAGTTATCTAAAAGCACAAACTGATTTCAATGAAGCTAACACATATGAAGCAGATTCACTGACATGCTTAACTCTTTCACCGCATAGAAATATTACACCGTGCCACGGTTTCATTTCGTGAGTCCCTTATGCTGCCTAAGGTTTATAATAGCACATGGAATTTAGGGAAAGTATTGTAATGTAATATGATTGAAGCACTACGCCTCGATGAGAGGCTTTGATTGGCAATAAGCACGCCTTCATAAAATCCCTTTATTTGCACTAATAAAAGGAAACCAGCAGAAGGAAATGAAGAGAGTCACGACCTGTCTCGCAGAGCGAAGGCCGTTATCTCCATGTAAAATTCCTTATTCACTGCATACTACGATTTTTAACGGCACGATATTATATTAGATTCAACCACAATAATGCTGAGATATTTGAAAAACTCCGCAGCACAGACATCTGCGATGGTGATCGAACTCGCTATTGCCGTTTCCGAGGGCTAATGTGTTCACCACCGTCTTCTTTCTCTCAGCTAGTTTTCTATCTACCAGTGTCATCAGCAATCATCCGTCAACAGGACTGATCTCGGGAGCACCTACACGACGAGCTGCTGAACACGTTAACTCCGGCCGGAGTTGTACAGATATCTCAGCACCATTGTGTCTCTCATCTCTTCTGGTCATATCGTACACATTGTTGCTACCGTGCATTGTTAAAAGGTAGCCCAACAAGGCAACCCTTCCCAAAACTTTTGCGTGCTGAACTAATGGATCTCCAGCAGTTGTCATCGTTTCATTTGATTACTTTTAGAACACATGTCTAACATCAAATTATTCTCTTGATGCAATTCGTACTCACAGCAACATTAATCAGATCCCGTCCTTCTTCATGCGCACATTAGATAGCACAGAGCACAGCACAACTGTTGTAACCAACTATATCTTAATTTAAATTCAAACTTTATTTTGTTCCTCGAATTAAATTTCTGGCGAAAACTCGGCGCCGATGAAAAGTCGCTTTTGTTGTTCATGAAAAGAGTAAATCGAGTACTTTGATATCTTCTTCACTTAACAACACCAATGTTTAGTACATACACAGGTGAATGTCTCACACCTGAAGATAACCTATTCTTCCTTCCAGAAACTCATAAAATCACTTCAACGAAACAGAAAAAAGTAATACCGAAGATGTACACATCGCCGTAAACCGGTAGACTGCAAAAATAATTACCAAGGGAAAAGGGACACGGGAAAATCCTCTGTTCAGCCATCAAATAAAAGAATAGAAACAAAAGAGGTTAGCTCTGCTCATAAAATAAGATATATACTCGTACTGAAAAAAGTGATTAAAATTTCCATAATAATTGCCTAATCGGTGCAAGTATGTGTTATTTACAACATAAGCGACTGAAAATCCGGAAACTTCGCCGTTTCATGGCAGGCGTTTGCGACAGCAAACACACCAATCCCACGAGCGAGGAGTCTTCATCACTAACTATGTATATGTCAGTAGCTGACTTTGACACCCAGAGTGAAATTAGAATCTGTGGAATGACTACGATTGATGAGGGTGTCTGGGAAGATCGAGACCAAAGGAACGCATCACGGAACTAGGAGGAATCACCCGTACTCCAATTGCAGATAATGCCGACCCGGTAGATGATCCAGGAGACATGTCTGGAAAACAACACTATATAGTCATCTTAAATATCACTCATAAGTATGAATTCTGAAACTTTAAAAACAATTAATCAATAGTACATACTAGAAAATAGTCTTTTTCATGACTAGGCACCAAATTTGAATCAAATTGTTCTACACTTTCCGGAATCGAATATTAAAATAATCTTGCTGCACTACTGGAATTCTTCTACCAAGAAATCGGCTCTACTACACATATTAAACCCAATATTTTAGTAAATTCGAGGTATATTCAGATGCCACAAATGCGGAGGATAACCTCACAGGATACCAATGCTGCCTGCCAACGTTGATCAGTAAATTTCTGCGTTATCCATAACCCAGCACGGGGTTGCTAATGTGACGTCTTCACCAAAATGGCAGATTTAGCCTTCAAGCATTGAGGGTCATAATAAGTAGCCTATTTGGCCAGACACTTCTACAATTCCAACGGAAAAACTAGGAACTAGATTACGCATACTGTGCCATCCTCGGATTTCACAAAGAATAAGGAATGTTACCCTTTCGGAAATAAAAAAGCTCGGCTCAAATATGGGGATGGACTCACTCGTGGTTACCTAACTTTTCGATGTGATCCCAAAATGCCTAAGGATGTTTGCGCGCTGATAACTTCGACTTTCGTGCTACTTTCGTAACTTTGCCTCCAAAATTTTTACCGTTACTAATTTGTTCTCTATGATTACAGACTGAAGTGGTTTGTTGATCTTCATTTCTCCATTCACGCTCCCTTATGTAAAAACAAAATGTCCAAGCGGTTTCGTCAATGTGTTCTTTACTATATGCCTTTCAAGAAATTATGTGCACTGGAATCCTTAGCCCACGAGATATTAGTCCCTGCGGCTGTTCCAAACCACGCATGTCGTTCCATAGATACACGCTCATTGAGATGGTATTACGCCAGTATGTCGCAGAATGTTCGTGTGTAGTTCGACCATTTCCACCAATTCTATTTGTCGTCCTTGCAGAACATATTAGTAGTCAATGCTTGTACTGTTTACGATAAAAATGCGAATTAAGTGAAATGTTAGAGCAAAGAGGTTTCACTCCAACCTGAACTGAATTGGTGCTCATTTGTAACCATTGGAAACGCCTTTGTATTCTTCTAGCTAAGTGGAGCAAACCGTCCACTTCTGCCTGCCTACACACACATTGGTAGTTGCACGGAATATATTCGACACAAGCTCCTTCATGTGTGCGAAGAATGAGGGAAAATCTAATGAACTTCTACGTATTTGTTATTTCGCTTTCCGCGCCACTTTCCAACTTGGCCATTTATGCAGACGGTCAACCAAACGCAGTTAAGAAAATGAAGGAGTTTTCTAGCTTCTCTACGATTAACACTACATATTCTGACAAACACAATACATCTACAGTACAACAGTGATCCGGAACTAAAACGAAGCGCTTTTGCTTTAGAGATTAACGTGACGGAAAAATATGATGTTCTATTGCCAACACTCTATCCTGCATGAAGTATTTCCCAATGTCCCTAAAAATTCAGTACTTAAGGTGCACTTCCCAGACAACAATGAGCCGCTAAATCGACAAGCGATAGATGTTCATTGTCCCTCAAATTCAAAACGGACTTCAAGGGTGGCATACATTGCGGAGTCGTTCGACAACAAAGAACTCCGTTTTTCTCGCGTTCACTAAGCAATTGGTCCAATACCACCAAAACTGTTGACAAGATGGGATGGTCACGAGTCTAAACAACTTGGTAAGTATCAGATTTACAAACTATGTTACTCTATTCTTCAGCTTACCTACAGATGGCAGGCCAAACCTTGAAAAGCCATATGTTTGTTCGCGTAGGAACATCTGAGGATATCAACTTATGTTTTAACAAGCATAAGACGGCATTGTTGGCATTTTCGTTTTAAACAGAAATAAATGACCATTTTACCCGTCTCAATGCAACTCTGACTCATTTCTTATATAGGTTCCGGTGTTCTTATTTCATCTTATATGATCTTGAACTTGAACTTAAATGGCTCGTCCTCACTAGTTGTGCGGACTCCAGCATAATCTCCACTTTTCGGAGATTTGCTCGTTAACCCACTGTTATTCTCGGGAATCCCGAGGACAGCCTGGCCAAAGTCTGCCCCAGGTCGTCACCACCACAGACACTCGCGGCCTTTGTGGATCAGAGGGTGATTTGCACCATGCGACTAGTTTTGTACCATGACGGTGGTGGATCCTGATATTGGCTTACTCTTAGCTGGGCTTCGTGATGAAAAGGCCGGACTCTTTCTCTGCTTAGCAGACCCTACTGGTGGGATAAATCACCCCACTGTACCTCGCATTCCGACACCCAGAAACACCTCCCAGTCACGATGAGTCCGGTAAACGGTTGGGAGGTATGTGATCTATCTTAGAATATTGTGGGAGCTTCCGAACTTGCTTGGTACGATTCGTTCTCCTGCACTACTATCCACCATGGTCTTCGGATTGACATCTGGGATTGATTGCATTTTTTTTTATCACGAATATCGCTGTATGCTGTCGAAGGGACGGTCTCTCTGAAATCCCGGGATAGTCGTAATAGAACGTTCTAGGTCTTCACCATAAGCAGTCGTCGCTTTTGCAGACTGGAGGGAGATTTCACAACAAAAGTCTGACCCGCGAAGATACTGAAAGCATGCTTGGCCCAGATAGAGGTCAATTAGCGACCATACGTGTGTTACACGTTACATTTATTCAATGGATTTCCTGCACCGCATTTTCGGCACTGACTTCCAAATTTCTTCCCAAACGATGAGTGCTAACAGCAAACATCCTGAAAATGTCTTCTCGTTATTTCCACATTTAACTGAGAAGGAATCGTACTATCCACCTTTGAATATCCTAAAAACCGACTTTTATTAAACCTCGGCAACAACAACCAATAATTTCCTAGATATACGATATAAGGTTCTTAAGATATTGATTGCTATGCTACGTACCAGCAAATGAATTACCGATTGATACAGGAAGCATTGCACGTCCAAAGTAGATCATATTGGAGGTGGCAATCGACCAATACCCATCCTGTATAAAAAAGCACAGCCAAGCGAACTTTGGCATTCGACCGGTGCTCCTTCCACTGAATAAACCTCGACGCATGAACAACATCGCGACGACGAGCACTTATGGACCATCGCCTCGGAACAACGCCGCTGCTCCCAGAAAGACTAAGCCGTCGAAACGCTAGCCGAATAGAAGCACATACCCACTTTGTGTTAGCTCAATCAATTAGGAAATTATTGTCCACCCTTATATCTCTAAGCGATAGATTTTCTGAGTTTGCTGGCTTCCGAACTTCGCGTACACAACATTTTTGTATTTCGTGTCAAATTTTATTTCTGAGTTAGCTATTAAGGATTTCGAGAATTTCGTCGGGAAATGAGAAAAGCTCGTGTCAATACTGAGATCAGGATCTTCCTGTCTGAAAAACATCGAAGAATACGGGGGTGCTGTGTGTCGTTACTGTTGTTCACTACTGCTTAATCTTATTCATCATTTTCTTAATTCATTACTGCTTTATAACCGAGTTGTTTTGAGACTCACTTCTTTTTTCAAGTTAAATTAACTCTACCCAGGACTAACTACAGAAATATGTTCAGCTGGCGAAAAATACCAATCCAGTTCTATTAGTGTGCGCCCACCATGAGGTAAACGCGTTCTCACATAACCTGTGATATAACTCACACGTCTGTATCCCAGTTTGGTTGCTGAGATCTTCAAAACGTGTTTCCCTTTAGTAAAGGAGCCTTGTCGTTCAATTTATTTCATATATTCGCGAATTCTCGCCCTAATGCTCATTTAGCATGAAACCGAATGGTTGTAGAAATTAAGTCGAATTAACAAACTCGTACCAGCTCATCAAGAGTCCATTAAACCGGCAAAAAACCATCCTAATGCTTTGCTTATACATACATGCAAAGATGAAGCTCGGCGGTGGTCAGTTCTTGAGGAATGCGCCATGTATTCGACTTTATCAAGTACCGTAAAATGACTGAATGCATATCTTGCCTATGCTTAATGACTCGTGGTGGCCTAGCGATATATCGAGCCAGTGCTGCTATCCTCCTAGAAAACTTTGGTACAAATTTTCCGACTCCGGGTAGATCGAAGGCTTGGCGAGCCTGAAGCGCTGAATTGAACCCATGTGTATTGAAGCGCGCCTCTAACCACCCACACACGCTGTCTTATATATATGTATATATATATATATATATATATATATATATATATATGAATATATGTATATATATATATATGTACATATATATATATTTATCTTNTGAAGCGCTGAATTGAACCCATGTGTATTGAAGCGCGCCTCTAACCACCCACACACGCTGTCTTATATATATATATATATATATATATATATATATATATATATGTACATATGAATATATGTATATGTATATATATGTACATATATATATATTTATCTTTTCCTAACTATGTTCTCTACACCATATTATAATGTGGTGATGTTAAACCAATGGTCATCGAACCGATGACGTCATCGTCTTAATGCATGGTCACACAACATCTTGTTAACTGATGTAGTTCAAAAACACCGAAGCCTTACTCGACATATATATAAGGATGGTAGATGGATGGCAACTCTTTCGTAAACCCATGAAACAGTTGATTGTCTAAAATAGACACATTTAAAATCAAATTCTTCCTTATACGTCATACCAAAGTGTAAAAGAGTGTATATGAAATGAAACAATACCTGTGCGGCAGAAACATCACTGTCATCACATGCGTGCCGTTCCATAAAGTGAACGATACCCAGATTTTTATATTTCAGTATTACAGAGTAATACGAGTGAAATGCATTGCCACTGTCCGAACCCGCCAGTGTTTGCCTTAAATATCCACTACTGATATAGCGATGCTTGCAATTAATCCGCATGCACCCCCCACCTCTCTCTCTCTGTCTCTCTCTCCTCCCTCTCACTATCTCACTTGAGCTCCTAGTTACTTTCATAAAAATAAACTGTAGTCTACTTTAACCACAAATGAGTTTTTCCTCTGCACTTTCATAAAAAGAAATCAAAACAAGGTTCTCTCCATCAACTACGTGTTTCCTACAGGAAAGCGAATCCACCACCCAATGAGGTTGATGTATCACTTTTTGGATGATTTAGAAAGTTTGATTCTATTCTACTCTGACCTGTCAAATATATAACTAATAGGTACGGAAAAGATGTACGCAAGTTATGATTAAATAAGATATTAAAACTGTTCAATAGAGAAAAAGATACATAAATAAGAAAGAAATCGATGAGGGCCTTTACCGGAAAAGGGATAGATTACTCCTAAACTTCATACTTTGTATAAAGTTCGCTAAACGGCTTCCGAACCAAATAGCGGCTTACCACACCAGCCACCGAGCACTTCACAATGTTCAAAAAAAAACTTGCTTTAGCCATTTAGAAAAAAATGTGATAAAAGTGTAGCTTCATTCCTAAAGCTGCTTAAGTTTACGTTTTTTTCCAAAAAAAAAAACTTGGGAGAGAAATTTGAATTTTTGAAACCCTCGAGGAAAGTTAGGCAACCGACGACACTAATTAGGCACTAGGTGACGTCATCTTCTGTTGAGAAAACCTTGTATGTGCGACTGTCTTCTAGTTCAAATAAGAGGCTCGACGCGAAAAGAAGGATAAAAACAGCTTTTCTCGTTCCATAAGATCAAAACGTAAAGAAATTAGAACAAGAAAACTAGCAGCTTCACGGTAAAGATCGTAGATCATTTTTACCACAGTTAGTAAACTTCACTATGAAATGAGTAAGGTGAGATCTACAGCTTTAAATTAGGAAACAGGCATTATTTCCGCATGTTATGCGTGGAAATCAATTTAAGTCGAAAAAATAAGCACTGGAAGTTTGAATAGATATGACACTCAGACATGACGCAAAACTAAGCATTGTTCGTGCTTCGAATAACAAGTTATGGATTTCGAAGCCCGAACCACACCTTGCATCATGCAGCTCTCGGAGATGACTTACATCCTTTCAGTAATAGCCAGAATCTAATTGAGCCATAACAAAGAAATGCTATCCTTTTACACTTCTATTTTAAATCTCAGTGGAGAAAAAGTATGTATCAAGGAAACTCCATCTTTTCTCTAATAACTGCACAGGCTGACACCTTTCGGGGTCCTAAACTTGGAGACGGCTAAGTTACAGCAAATTTGGTAAGCCGACATAAACAAAGTGTAAATTTCTCCTGTCAGCGCCTCCGAACGACTTACCACCTCGTCGTGGCTGGAAGGTGTTCCTGGGTGCCGGGCTGCAATGTACAACGGAGGGATCCATCCCTCTAGCAAGGTCTTCCAAGCTGAGACCGCCGTTTCTATCAGGACACCTACCTAAGAGTAGACGAATACCAGGATCCACCACCGTCCGGGTATTAAACTACTAGCATGGTGGGAAATCTCTCTCTAATCCACAAGGGCGACCACTGTCTGCGGTGGTGACGACCTGGGGCAGACTTTCATTTAATTAACCTCGGGATTCCAGAAAACCACATTAATTGAACCAGCAACATTCCGAAAAAGTGGAAATCTTGCTGAGGCCCGCACAACCAGGGAGGACGGGCCATCTAATTAACCAAGTAACTATCTAGAAGTTATACGGATACACGATTATGAAAAAAATCAATTAGTATGGACTAATTCGTATATCAAATGAGAGATAAGCCTACATCATTTCGCTGATGTACTGCAGCAGCCTTTCATGAAAATGTAATGAAACTCTTCGATTCTCCTCTGTTTGTACAACCTTCAGGCGTTCGCAAAAGGATTCAAATCCAGTTGGGTCCATTCTCGTCCTGGAATGTTTTAATCATTGGAATATAGTCACGAAATGCAGGTATGAATATAACTATGGAAAAAAAAACGTTGCAAATTCAAACATTGCTGTTCGGTTGAACATCATGAAATCAGGCAGTATAACAGTAAAAGGTGGATTTTCATGTCGTGTAGTGCTGTACTGAAAGTCGCCACCTGGAATTAAAATGAAGATACATTAATACCTACAAAATGACATATTTAGCCAGTAACACACAGCCACAACAACAGCAGTCAACTTCGCTAAATTTTAGAACATATATTATAAAAGGAATTAAGCCAGCTCAAACTCAATACTAAACTCTTAGTTCAATCATTTTTCAATAAAAAAATAAGAGCTACTACCATAATTCGGAAGATCGCGCACCAACACAAGTCGCTCATTTAGAATCCACAACCTGTGCTTTCTTCTCAATACTATTGAGCAACATTTTCAAAACAAACCAGCATTAAGTTTATGCTCACAATTCCATGGACAAGCACTTCACACAGTGTGTGAACCAAGAAGTTACAGCAAACTGCTAAATTTATTGCATTATATTTGCATGACTGGAGCGCAATTAATGAAGACAGTGTTAGATACTCGTGAATACACGCGAGACACTGGCTTGAACCAGCGTTAGGTTGATGACGCCTGCCATCGTTCAAGGGTCCACAAAATGGTGCAAGACTTGTCCGGGAAGAGCTCCATAAAATCCAAAAGCCGACGACTGTTTTGAAGACCTAAGAACGGGTGTAGTCTACGCTGATTCTTTCAACAGTCTGCAATAAAGCGACATAGAAGGTTGTTCATAGAGATATCTAAGAAATAAGCATACCTTTGCGCCGTACTCAAGTCCGTAACCACAACCTTTGAAGGTATAACCCATTGAGCTACCAGTAAACAACATCTTGCTAAGGATAAACAGTAGAAAAAGTATAGTAAACATCGTTTGGGGCTGATTGAATGCATATCTGGTCTTTACAATGACTCACGCCAGTGCTGCTATCCTCCCAGACAACTCTGTTATCAATCTGCCGATCCCGGAGGGATGGAAGGGTTGGTGGGCCATGGGCGCGCAGATCGATTCCATCTGTGTGTTACAGGGCTCCACTGACCACTGCACCACATGCGTCCAGAAAAAGTATAGCAGGCAGAAAATAAAACATCGTGATTTCGACTACAGCCTCAGCTAAACTGGTCTCATTGCTGATTTGTGCTCTCAGATCAATTCCGCCGACGGGTGATTGCTGATGGCAGCGTTAGGAAGAAAACTAGCTGAAAGAAACGCAAACCAAAGGCCTCCGTGGCGCAGTGTGTAATGCACGAGCCCCAGGAAAGGGAAGTCGTGGTTCGATCTGGTCTGAGGCCCAAGTTCTGCAAATATCTCAGCTTCGCTGTGATTGTAATTCACATCATACCCTGCCGTAAAAAATTATAATAGATGGAAAATAAAAGGATAACAGTGGAAAAGTTCTATACAAAAATGTTGCTCTACACAATGACTCTTGAGCGAGCTCACCAGGTAGTACGGAAACGCAGGAAAAGAAAAAAGAAATAGAAATTTTCTCGTGGTTTTCTCCATAAAGGAGTTGCCATCGACTAAGATGAAAATGAAGCGCTGAAATCTCTCATGAAATGGTATCTCTTAATTTTGCCAGAGTTCCATCTCCGAATGCAATTGTAATCAAGCGCGAGAAAAACGGTGCCAGACATCAATCGAAAATCGTTTTCGAACTTGGAAATTTTCAACAGCGTGTACACCATGTACACCATGTAATTTTATACCTCCAAGACATGATTCCATAAAAGGAGACTAATTTACGACTGATGGAGGATATCATACAAGGCAACTTTATTGAGTGAGCAAATTGACTGCTGCTGTGAACGTGAACAAACTCTTCATAATAACCATTACAGTGAGAATAACAAGATAACAGTGAAAGTTAAACCGTCCAGGTGTACTTAAATCCGATGCCGATTATGCTAAATTGACGACCTCCTTGAAACCGTAACCAGAGTTCTGCCGGAAATGCCATTCCCACGTACCTTCGCCCCAAACTGGCCATGGAAAAGTTTCTCGCCATATTTAGATAAACATTACTACAATAAAAAGAGGTTTCAACAGGGCATCACCATCACGTCAATATTGTTGAGCATATTGATGAAGTCGTTCAGCAGGAAAGAAAGCAGCATATTCACTAATGAAAATCGGAAAGCAAACTTTTGCTTCACAATGAGTATCCAACTTTTGAAGAAGTTACTGTGAAAATATACGGAATGCCTCAGACCCGCACAGCGTCCATTAAATGTGTACGACAATCTCAAGTGGCAACACAGTCTTAATTGGGACGAACCGTGAACATCCACATCCCCGTTATCGATCCCCGGCCGCTACTGTGCTGCAGGTACACATAGATGGTTGTTTTGTCGTCTTCTCTACACAGGAGGAGATGGACAGATGCTTTGAGTTATTGAACGAGCAGTCAGAGAACATCATTTCCTCTCCTCCCATCCTTCACACACAAAGAGAGCGATTGTGAGAAACATGTGTGTCGAACATCCACCTCTGAGTGCACGAAGAGGGAATTAGAGTAGGAATCGCGCGACTCGGCTCGGCAAATAGCCGCCTCCAATGGCTACGAAATAGTAACCAGACAAGATAAGTTTGAAAGTAGAGCGACGCCCCAAAACCAAATACTTGGCCAGAAGAAAATCTCGTTTATGCTGCCCTTTATTAGCGATGAAGTAAGTATAGCTATAAAACGATGCTTACGAATGGCAGGTCTAGAGGAATCAGCTGTGATAGTAGAAATACCACCGGATACTCTTCGTCGTCAGTTAGTTCGCGACCGCCTGTATGACCGTCTATGTGAAACAAAAAACTGCGTAATTTGCCCTTACGGCAGAGACGGTGACTGCATGAGTTCAGGTACGATATACCTGACCTCTTATAATGATTACGGAGACGAATATATTGGCGAAACGGGCAGACCTTTATGTATCCGCATAAAAGAACACCTAGATGGCAAATGAAAACCAAGACAAAGTACCCCACTAGGCACGCATTGGGTATAAAAGCATTGCGGGAACGATTTTGATACAAAAGTCACTATCTCCGCACAGGACCCCCAAATACTAACGCGCAAGCCTCTAGAGGTTTTCTAGACAAATGCCAAAAACTACAGTAAGCAGCTCGGAGTATCCAGAGATCACGCGTGATCTCGCCCCGTACCTTTGCAACGATCGTTGATATGGAGATGTGTAGTCGTCAACCATATGCGACTCTGATCAGCGGCTCTTCCTCAGTGGAAGGCGCGTAAAAACGGTGGATTTCTCGAGAAGCTGTTGACCATGTGATTGCCATTTAGATTGTCATCTTTCTGTATTTGTTATTGAAGCTTTTGACACAGTAAATTGCATATCACTATACTCTTCCACGCTCTGATGGAGGCGATACTGCTGAAAAGTCACCTACTGTTGTGTTTTATGGTATTGTATGGAAGTAAACTTATGCTGTTTAACAACCTCGCGACTACTGGAGAAGAAAACAACGAATTTATAATCCAATGTCGAGCTTAATATAAAGTCGATCCTGGGAGCATCCAAATGGTTTCCCAAATAATTTGTCAACGAGCCTATGAACTCCGTTGTACAGGCTAACCCATTAAACGCAATGCCTCTTTCAACGAATAGTGTGTAGTCAGGATTTGGATCCACTCCCAAATTACGTTAATGGACTTTGGAGCCACCCAATTAATTGTATTCCAACTTTTGAAGCACAATTAATTCATAAAATAACGAATTGCAAATTTAAAACTAAAAGCAGGTAAAATTATTATGAAGAACAAGTGGAAATAAAGTGGATGCAGTGATATAAAGACAGTCTAAACGTCCTAGGCTACGCGTGAACGGCACAGCAAGGATATAGAAATCAAAAACATAAATTACCTTGTAATATGTGCTGTACACATTCATTAGGAGGCCATGACGTTGCAAATGTATGGGAGAGAAGAGGGAAATCGTTGTAAAGTTCATTTGTTCCCAGTGGTTGGTCGGTAAAAAGGCTGCGACCTAGCCCCATTTTCGTCACATGCTCGGCACCCGCATTGATTAAAGGATAACACATTGGATGAACTCCCTTAAAACGTTTTAAGAAAAATATTTTAAACAGATCATGGGTAGAATACAACTGTCCATTACATATCAAACACACCTCTGATTTTTTTGGCTTGTTTGCCCCGGCAAATGATGAATGAAAATTATTCGATGAAGCACCAATCACCGTGATAGGTTGTGGAGCTTCGTGAGGATCGTCCGAACCATCGCTCAATATTTCGCCCTCTTCTTCTTCATCGTCTGCAGCTGGACACACCCCTGTTGCGCTGTTTTCCTGTATAATATAAGCTCATAAGAGATAGCAGCTAGGTAATATGGGGAACAGTTATAAAGCTGACAAAAATAATAGTAGTAATTGACAGTTATTAAAGGAGTTGCATAAGCTAAAACTATAGAAACTTTCCTAAGATATTTTTTTCTATCGAATGTTAATAGCAGAATTGGACGGATAGTATAGTGGCAACGATGCCATCCATCGCAATCAATGGTTCTACTGTGTACCGGGCTCAGTAAGAAGCCTGTTAACTCTTCAGAATAGGCAAATCCACACCAAATGCGAGTGGATCATCTGGCTTACTTAAATTCACAAAAGCGGGTGACCGTTTCTCATGAAAACCTGTGAACATCCTATGACGACTATCCCAAGATTTGAAGGAGAATCCACTCGCAACTTGCGTTGAACGACATTCGTAAAAATATCAAAAATCCTCACACAGCAACAGAATCCGAACGCGAAATGCGAAAATATTCGTAGTTCATGGATGCAAGAAAACTAATCAAATGCAAAAGCGCTGGGACCCGAAAATTCGACGTCGGGTCTTGCAAAGTAAAAAGATAAGAATAAGAAGCATACAAACCCGTTTTGAGCCTGCAGTAGCATCAGATTTCTGTTCTAAAGCCTTGATCCACGAATTCATTGCTAGGTGTTCATTACCTCCGCACTGAAGATAAAATGTGTATTCTATTTACGCATCAGGGGTTGAAATTGGGTGCTCATTCCGAGTTGTCGAGATTTTTCAATACAAAAATGAAACTACTCTACAAAAGCGATCTTTGAAACAAAAGAAGTCGTTTAAAATTAGCTAAGTATGATGGGTACCTCATGTTGAACACTCCAAGTGTATCGTTGCTCTTTAAAAAAATGTTTGTGTTGAGTGTTGGGGCTATTGTGGTACGATCACGATTAATTTTAAATAGAAAGCATAAATTTCCTCTTCACTATGTTCTACATAAAAACTAGCTGAAAAGTGCCGAAGACAACTTTGAACCGATACCGGTGAACAAAAAAAGAAAAAAGGTTCTCATAAAGCAAACTTACACTTATTCCATCATGGTCCTTTGGACGTTTTGGCTTTCTAGGAGTTCGGATGGAAATCAACTTATCAGTGATGGACCGAATATCCTTTGAAGGCTGCCAACAATCGAGTGGTATCTCCTAGAATGAAGATGATATCTTTTGGAGATTAATGGAATTAACTAAAGAAAAAAAAACCCTGGAAATCAATACATACAGAATGTGTTATTCGTCTGAATATGCCCGACGTTCCACTCGTGCTTTCTTCTGGATCTGGAGAAGCCGGCGCGTCTGGTGAAGCAGGTCCCTCCGGATCCGGTGACGCCGGTGCATCTAACAAGATTGATGGGTTTTGGTTGGCCAATAGTTCGGGTGGACGTGATTCAGCCGATGACCTTTTCATCAATTGTTTAACGGCGTCGTCAGACAATCCTAATGCCAACCCAAGTACAGTTTTATCAATGGGCCGATTAACAATAGCAGGCGTAGAATAGGGATCACATTGAGTAGTGCTACTTGAACTCATAATCGAACCTCCAACAGTTGAAGTGACAGCTTGACATAATCTAGAGTTAGACGATGCCTGTAACAAACCATGAAAGGATGAAGCTATCATTCGTAAAGTTATTAAAATAGCTCACTTGGTCAGCTACAGTCACTGACGGTTGCGGAACAGAGTTTTTTGGTAGTGTCACAGATGCGGCCGATATATTTGAAATGGATGAAGAAGAACACTCAGTTGCTTGCTTATCACGTTGTGATTGAAGTACTGAAGGGAAATACCGCCTTATAATTAAGGGTGAACAAGATTATGATGTGCAAAACCTACATCGAGCTCCTGTAAGAATATGAAACAATTTAGTGCTATCCGGAGGCTTCTCTTTATTGAGACCAAATGCTTGTGGCAAGGCAGAAGGAAGAGCATTTTGTGGAACCGTAGAAGGCGGTACTACTTTCTGCAAGTGCATTCCGAAGTAGAAAACGAACCACTGTCACAATTAGTATGCACTTGCCATCATTATCAAATAAAAATTGAACTGTACGTTCTCATATACGTTTTCATAAGAAAATAATGTCAATGAACTTCAGCAAGTCTCTTATAAAGGATGACTGTAAAGTAACAATCAATCACTCCAAGGTTCCACCAATTCATTAATTTAGAGCCAAAAAAACACTGAAACCACTAAATTTTTTTTTTGCTAAAGAGAAATTTCCTTGTCGCAATATTGTTCGCCGCTATGATAAAGACCTTGTTACCCTATACTACAACAAGACAGGAGGAAAATTTTCTTCTTCATGTCAATTCCATGAAAACGAAATAGCGGAAGAAGAAAACTGTACGTTAACCGTAGACGACGATTTGTCCCAGCGCTTAATTCGTTCGTCACGGTCTTTTTTATCATCTGGATCCTTCCATTCATCACGATTTTTGCGGTCATCACGATCTTTGCGATCACTAAAATTGTTAGTACATGTTTACATACACATATATATATATTTGTGTATGTTTGTACGTATACATGCACGCATACTTTTCTGTGTATGTATACGTGTTTATCTATGCGTGAATATGTATGCATGTAATGTACGAATGTATGTATGTATGCAATGTAATGTATGAATGTATGCATGTATGTATGTAATGTAATGCATGTATGCATGTATAATCCACTTAAGTGTGCAGAAAAAACAACTACTTAAAAAATGAGACGGCTCGGTTTTTAACTAGTACCACTTCGCTTTGAGACGTTGGTCGTCTGATACATTGACATCGTCGTCTTCATCATCACAAAAGGCTAGCGGCGGCGGAGGATTCAGTGCGGGAGCAGGCATTGATTTTTTAATAGAAAATGCCAATGTATGGGACTGCAAGCGTGTAAATAAGAAATGAACGTCTAAACCCACGACAAACCTTTTAATAGTTAGACTTACAGGATGAGATCGAAGATCAGTGTCCAAGACAGAAGATCCAAGTGGTGGCACGCGCCCAACAAATCCTGAATGATATACCGTTTCCTACCACAAGTTCATGAGCGATTCATTCCTCTGTTAAAAGACTTGCCAACAGATGCAGTAGGAACGGGTTTGGGGACGAATCCAGTTTGATCAGCAAGTTCGGGTGGCGGCTGATCGAATCGTGACTTCCGCGGTCCTCCAGATTGTGTACTCGTTGCCGAAGAAGTGGTTACTGAAGGCCTCATGCGCAGATCAGTATCACGAGATAAGGCTGCTGACTCATTAGCACGCAGTAATTCTAGCAGTCTAAAAAAGGTACATCGGTATTGTACTAGACAACTTCCTTAGTCTTCAATTTGTTAAAGTGTATGACTTGGTTACTGCGCAAACACTGGCTGCTTTTGAAAGGCAATTTTGAAATAAAACAATTCAGCTTCAACGCAACCTCCTTCTAAAAGAGTAGTCATCACAAATTGTGAGGAATTCCATCACTTCTTACATTTGATTCGTTTCCTTGCGGCCACGTTAAGCCTTCGGGTTTTGTGTGTGAGTTCGTCCCTTTTGGTCTTCTTTACGAACGTCGTTGAATGCAGGTCCAGTCAAACAAAATCCTATGACAGCCATACTATGGTGCTTCCAAATCAGAAAAGGTAGTCACCAAATTTTACGGCTTGGAAGGAAAGTTGCGGTCCAAGACAGGGCAAGCAGTGATTTAGCAACTGCGGAGACATGGGGGCTTATTTGGGCCAAGGCAATACCGAACCATGTCCTTGAGAGTACTGAAAGGCATCACTAGCGCTGCACTACCTATTTCTTCCAATGCATCTTCACCGACCAAAAGAAGGTCTGTTTCAATCACAACATTTTCGCTTTTATTTATTGCGCTAACATGAGATTTATCACTTTTAGGAGCGATGAATTCTTTGAATAGAATTTTTGCACCAATTTAGTTGTGTAAGACCTTTCCATATTGACAAAACGATCACAACAGAGAGGCATTGTCCAGAAATCTATGACCATTGTACCTCTCAGATGTCATTTAACCAGAAATCACCCTTTAGGCCTGTTGACAACAACTAACTGAGACTGAGAAATTCTTCAAATACTAACCAAATACAAAAATTGCCCTTGCAGAATTCATGGCTTCCAGATCTGATTAATTTTAAGGCACCACAATAAACTTGTATCTTGTTGACAAAAATGTGTTCACTCCAACAGGTCTTATTTTGAGTGACAAATCCGCTTTGAAACTAAATCGGGGCTCTTCAGAGTCTCCGATCAGAAACGCCACTATTTTTGCTTCAATCTAGTTGACGGTCCAAGCATGCATCGCAAGAACGAACAAGTCCGACATATATGAAAATATAAAAATAGGAAAAAAAGGAAGTAAAACAAATAAGTATGTGTAGTACAATTTAATACTGACTAGGTTGTATAGTGGAATGAACTATGTCATTTTCTCTTTTTGTACTACAGACAAAACTAGTTGGAGAAGTAGCACGAACCTTATGACATTTTCTGGCATTTCTGAAGCAACCGCTGGTGATGGACTAGTACAACTACGGTGCTCAGAAGAAAGCTCTGGGCTATCAGAACAATGTTCCTCCAAAGGCTCAACTGCTACGCACGATGCTGGTATATTTTCACTGTGAGAATCATGCTAAAACGACGAACTGCGTTATAACATAAATACTGATCTGAAAACTGAACAGCAGAATTAATATTAATAGTGGACGAACTTCTGAGCGAACTGATTTCACGTGTGTTGATGACGTCTGGTCTTGTTCTGAAGACATTCTTTTCATATAATACTCAAGAACATATTGGGAATGCACCACGAAACTGTCAAACCATACCTGCTGAAAAGGACGTGGAAACTGGTTGGGGTGAGCAAGTGGTCTGTGATTCCCATGAACTCGAAGACTCACATTTGAACTGGGCATCGTAATCTTCATCGTGATCATCAATGAAATCAATCACCTGTAGTGGAACATGTATTTCAAGCATGTTGATGGCATACTAGTTAGAATCTCTTGCAACTTTGTACTACGATAACATTACTTATGTTAATTTTCACATAATCTGTTTAAAATTTAGAGTACTACGCATAATTTCACGTCGATGGCATGCGACACCTAAATTTCAGAGAATTTACCTGGCGTACGAGAGCAAACGATCTTACATCAAAGTGCAAATGTTGAAACGTAGTTCAGAAGCAACGGTATATTCCGATGAAGTTTATTTTACGTGTTATCTACTAAATCGTTGACTACTGCTTTCGAACAACTCCACAACTTAATACTCTCTAATCGCTGTAAGAACAGGACAGGACAGGTGGTAGCGGAGACCCTTTCCAAATAAAAAAGTTGTACGATTGTTGGAATTTTTCGCATGATGTTTCAGTATGCGCTAACAAGCTGTATGTATTAAGAAGACAGAAGGGACAATGTTCTCGCATGGGCCTAGTGTTCTGCCATATCACTTCGGAGCTTTCGTCGAATGCAATTTTGGAGTTACTTGGCGACTTCGATAGTTGGATGTCCCATGTTCACTGATTGAGCGGACTCCGGCATAAATTCTACTTTTTCGGAGTTTTGGTGACGGATCCTAGCATTGATTCACTCTTAGTTGGGCTTCCTGATGAAAACGCTGGACTCTTTCTCAGCTTAGTAGAACCTGCTGGCTGGGGAGATGATTCTCTCTCCTCCCCCTGTACATCGTGGTCCGACATCCAGGAACACCTCCCAGCTATGATAAGGCGGTAAACCGTTGGGAGGAATTGTGGAGACACCAGCATCAAATATGCAAAAGGTATCTGTCGTTAGTTTCGTGATGTTTCTTCCACAGTGTTCAACACTAAATAGCATGAGTAATTTGAAGCTCTCGCAAAATAATGAAATTCGTAATATCAACGTCAACAGTGTACCGTTTGCCACAAGCGATCACAAAAAAGTAAAATTAAATGAAAATGATTAGTTCGCATTATTTCACGTTGTATGGCACCAGTTCAACATTTTCTCTAACACTATGACCAAACGATATTTCTATATTCCTACTGTACTTAACTGTCTGCTATGTCTAAGTTGTCTAATTTACTGTTGCACACGCAAGCCGTGGACTGATAACAATTCACGTCTACTAACCTGCCTACCAGGACAGGACTCCATTCTGTAGCACTCTTGTGCGCACACACCCTGTTTGCCTGCGATGAAACATCTTAGTATCCCTCTTAACTAGCAAACACTAAGTTATATCGCAACACCACGTTTGTTAATAGTCTCGTACGAACATTATTCATAGTAGACTAGGAAGTACATAAACCAGTCTTTCACGCGCGACGCCTGGTAGAATGTCTACTAACGAATGAGTGCAAAAAGAACAGAAAAAACCTCTGCTGAGCAAATTTTTTTTAGTTGAGAAAAGAAAACAACTTGATATAAGTATACGAAGGCCCATCAGCCACCCTCATATGAGTGGAAATCCACTGACGCCAGGTTGTAAAGGTTAACGTAAAAATAGCAAAAGCTCATTTAGTGTAAACGATTTCTACTGAAAGTTTTAAGAGAATACCATTCTTACTTGAAACACAACCCAACGTAAAAGTAAACCCAAAAGCTTAAAAGGACCAAAGGGCCAAATTTCATATAATCCCACCTCATCACTTCGCTCAGGAGAACGCTTAGCTGGGGGTGGACTTAGAGCCCCTTCAGAACCAGATTCAATTTCCATATCACAAATGGTCAACTCATCCTAAATGAACGAAATCAGGAAAACGGTCATAAACAATCTAGAAATATACGATAAAAAAGTACTTCAGAGGACTGGCCAATCATGTTCGAAGCTGCTTGTCCACCGGCTTCTCTATTACCCTGTAAAGCTTGGATGGGATATGCAGCATTAGCACAATAACACAAAATTACTTACATCTGCAATACGACTCATTTGTGGCAATGGAAGCGATGTTATAATGCAATTTTTAGTCTGTCCAAGTCGCCTAGGTATCGAGGAGTTCTAAACACGGACTTAAAAAACTGGCACGAAAATTTAAGAAATATACAAAGTGCAAACTTTCGAGGGTTCACTGTTAGCAAGCAAAACAGGTGTATCGTCTTGTAAAACATTTGCAGCGCCAGCATCCATACTACTACCTTAACATAGAGAATTAGTACTACAATATAGACAGTCTATTGAATTCTTAATTCACCTTTCGCAATTGTGCTAAACACACCCTGAAACAGATCCTTATTTTTTGTGCCCGTAATAGATGGATCGGGAATTACGCCAAAAACAGACGAGTTCGATAGTTGATCCTAGAACGTCAGAGAAGCGATGAAAACAAAAAAGTTGACCGACTTTCACATATATTATGCAAATTAGACAAGCACATGCCTTTTCGTCAGACGAATGAAGTACATTTTCAAGTGGAGGGTCCTTAGTACTTCTTCCATGAAGTCCAGCTTTAACTGCTTCGTCACGATCGTTCGATAACTTCTTCCGACATTTATTTTCATTCTAAAACAAAAATGTGTCACTACAGAAAATTATATCTACTGCGTTAGGATGGTAGAAAACCAACTACACGATAATCCATGCATAGAAAAAGCTACGACAGTAGATGACGTTGACACAAAATACATACTAATAAAGAAAACGTTCTATGTAGCTAGTCATATAATATGAAAAAAAACAACTAATTCTATCCAAACAGAAAAAGCCAACCACAAGTTTTACTCAAACTCACATCTACCACACTGTCAGACCATCGTATCCGCATTTTTTTTGATGTGGCCACCCCACATACACCCTTAAAACGACTAAGTATGTATAATTTATGGGAAGCACACAACTATTAGTCTCGTTTCGACTCAAACTGTTGTTAAAATGATAAAAATCTAACTATTTCAAAGAAAAGAAACTACTAGAAGGCTATTATAGGGATGCATGGCAAAATCATAGTTCCTTTGTAAAAGACACTAGATTATGCTAGGTTGGAAACAATTTCAGAACAATAATTTCCTTATTGGCAAGATAAACTTCTAGCACGATCGAAGAATAATCAAGAAGAACGTATACAAGCATGCTTAGCAAGTTTATGGTTGTTTATATATATAAGATGAGCGACTAATAAATATCCTTTTCTTCATCACAACTCTATCTTCCTCAGTATGGTACTTGGCCTATGAGTGTTTCTGAACATCGAATCATTGTACCATACACAGTCACGGATTCTGTCAATTCAGAAGCTCAGTTAAAGTAAAATTCAAGCCAGAAATCCCCGACCACCTTTCTCTTCTAGAGAAACAAAGTCACAAGGCGGTGCACCTCATCCTATCCTTAACAATATATTTACGAAGGTCAAATAAGGAAACGTCGTGGTATGGTTCTTCAGCGTCCAGGCGAAAAGAAAAAGAAAAAGATTACCATGCCTTTTTTTACCAACTTTAACCAATCAGGTATTAGTACAACAATCAAGTGAATAAAAGCATCTACTAACCGAATTTCGTACACTGCCAGGAGCCGGGGGAGGCACAGTTTTTCCAATGAGTGGGGGATGAGTTACAAAAACCTGTGGTGGTTTAGCACGTAGGCAACCTAAAAAATTGATTGTTAGAATTGATCTAGCCAAGTTTTCACCTCACTACACTCAAAACCTACTTTTACCAGCCGATGGTGGCAAAGATACCAGTGGAAGCGGAATGGATCTTTCATCATTCACATCATCGTGAAGAGAATACGAATCACATGCCGATTTATAAGACTCTAAATCCATAACACCACTTAAAAATCCACATATCTTAGTAGCAATCAGGCAAACATTAAAAATCCTACGTTCGCTAATTTGTGTTGGTGACTCTTGTGCAGAAACTACAGAGGAAGCATGTACATCGGACTGACCAGTCTGGGAGCTATTTGGATTTTCTAAATGGAAAATAAAAAATAAAATGCAGCGTACGGCTTCGGTTATGAAAGAAAGCAGTCAGCTGATGATAAACGAACGTTTATCCGATGCTTCAAGAAAGCGCTGAAGCGTAACATCGTCACCATCCAAAACGGCGGTACCGAGTGGAGTTTTGTTTATCAGTTCACTAAAACGAATTGTACAAAACAAGATTCAGATAGTTCGAAGAGCAGAAGATGAAAACTTAAACAATACGTTTCATCATTGAGACTGTTCAGGTCACTTGGATCAGCATAGAACAGTGGATTAGCGTTAATAACCAAAACATGCAGAGAAGGAATTTGAAACCAAGGTAAGCCGAAAAAGTTCGAGAATTGGCTGGAGGGGAATGCCACGTAGGTAGTTGCGTCTATTGAATAGGAAACAGCTGCCTAAAATAGAAATGCCTGGGGTTTATATTTACTACGGTGCAAAAAATATGTACCCCAGTGGAAACAAAGTTTTCTACATCTTAAGGGAAACATTTCTCCAAATACTTAATAAATTAAAAGAAAGCATAGATAATTTAACACCTACACATTGTTCCACACGCATTGCGTTCACCATTGTTGCAAAACCATCTTCACGACTGACCCAGACAAAATGAGACACATACAGGAATTTCCACTTTTGCTCTTTTGAATTCTGAAAACCAAACCATAAAGTAGAAACAGAAGAATAAACAATACAGTAACTTACAACACAATGCAAGATATCATTCATACAATAATCAAAGCACAGAATTAACCTTTACGCAAACTTCACGTTGTTTCACTATTGCACCCCAAACGTCGGGAGCCATAAGCTGAGCAACCCCTCTTATATCATAGACGTCTGGCCATTTCATCAATTTCATGAACTCCAATGATCCATCTCTAAAAAGCGAAGGAAACGTAGTGAACTGTAAAGGCATAAATAACACCTGTAACCAACAATCCGTTTGGTTTGATTGCATCTTCGAAAACAGTACAAAGTGTCGCGTTCGTATAAGTTGCTGAGCAAATTTTCAGCTCTCCTTCGTAAGTCGTGTAGAAATGAAGTGGATCATCCACGTAACTAAAGTATGCGTTTTAACAGAATCAAATCTAAACGATGAACATAAGGACATTAATGGCTTTCTAGGAAAAACTTACCCTAATATTGGAGGAATACTATTATGTTGGCACTTTTCAGAAAGACCAAATCGCAGGTCCACTATTGCATATGGTAATACACCAGATGGGACCTCAGCCAATGACATATCCTTGCTGTATTCGTAATGATAAACCTTAAATCAACAGCAGTTGGTCGTGAAATCTTAGAGCTACGTATTAACAAGTGTAACCGGTCCAGCTGTATAGACAGATAACACAAAACTCAACCGCTGCCTGACGATGTAGCTGCTGACGGTTCTTTTTCGCAGCGGGAATATGATCGGGGGCCGCAATATGACTTGAACACTCCAAAGTAGGCTCCAACTCTGTAGAACCCAAACCCACAGCGTAGCATTTGCCTCTGAAAGTGACTCTACGACATTGACAAATTATAAGAAGTTGACCTCGTGCTGCCGCTAGAATTCATAACGATTTAGCCCAAAAACTGTAATTAATTGTAATGCCGTAGTTAATCATCGAATAACTTAAGCGGACAGAAGTAAAACATACACTCGCTATTTCTCGGCGCTAGAGCTGATTTAGGCTCTGCTTGCTCAAAGACCTGAACAACACCAAGCTATTACAAAGAGATCAATTATTTTTACTCCTGGCAAGGATACAGCTACAGGTAACTGCGGAAGAATTCGACATTCAGTAATACTCTCTCAGTAACGATAAGACAATAAAGAATTGAGGAAATCGGAACAATCTCAAGATTCTATATGCGATCGGAAACTAGTCTACTCAAGCAAGATCCACTTTTTTATAGCAGAAAGAAGAGCAGGCCAGAATATTCAAAAATAAAACCTCAAACCAATGGTAATATTGGCATTTACGAAGCCATTTAGCAGACTCCTGGACAGATCGCAATCGACAACGTTAACACATGGAGCAAGACTTGCTTATAGAACACTTTCATGATGGTACTAAAAGAACCGGGAATTTGAAAGGCGCCAAGAAACGTCTCCTTTCAGGTACACTTCAACTGAGTTTTTAAGCGATGCGACATAGCAAGATATTCACGAGAAAATATTAATAGCATTAATTCAAGCTGGGCACCTCAGCCACCTCTGGAAATATAGAATCACGATAATCACCTTCCACCATCCCGGGAAAAATGGGGTAAAGAAACAGAGTAAAACATACACGACTTGTACTCCGGATTTCAACAATCGTGTAAATCTGTGTGCATACCAAATTAGAAAGCATTTGATTCGTCGTCCCAGAAGGAAGTCAGCAGTCTTGAAGTCGATATGGTTATTTTAGGTGCTGATACGCTGAAGAAGCGTACAGCAACCGATACCGACAGGATCAGACACTAACATGTGATGAAACTGTCCAAGCATAACCAACACGTGGCTAAAGGTTACGGTTCTAACAGCGTTATGTGTTAGAACGAAAGATTCCTAGTTCAGTGACCTAGAAAAACAGCAGTTAACTACTGGTTGGTACCAGATGTCAACCTCAGAACAAGATCATCACAAAGATCAAGAGACAGGAAAATAAGAGGTTCTTTGAAAGCATCCAGCTGGAAGAATTTAATGAGAACCTCTGATTCTCCGAGAGAGACGAATTGGTAGAATAACTTGACGTTTATCAAGTCTGCAGGTGAAATTTGTAGTATTTCCGCGTGTCACACAATGAGAAATGGATAACAGCAGTTAACGACTGGCCGCCACGAGATGTTAAGTGGAAAACAGGGAAAACACTGATCAGATTGTTATATTGTACGAATTGCTTATGAAAGTCCTAGAAAAAAAACGTGAGGTTCCTCGAAAGCATCTAGCTAGAAGAATTCACTGGTTAGCTCTTCTATGCGAGAGTAATGAATCACGCGCATTGAAGTCACTCGACGACCAGATTTACAGGTGACAAACAATGCAGGTTATTAACCCGTGTAGCTCTACAGTGTGTTACTGGAAAACCATCACGAGCAGCCAGCCAAGCGAAGCAGCTCGGCATTCTCATCCGAAATCTATGATAAAAATTGACCTATGTCAAGGTGAGCTGCTATACCAAGCTATCCCTTCGCAAAACCAATTTTAAAAAAGCAATAAAGCAAAAGTTTGACGCATTTCTTACTCCTTCAGAGACTAACACCTACTAACCACCTCTGGTGCGAAAGAGCAAATGGAATCTAACGATAACTGCTGGAACTGCTCGATGATTAACAGCACCGAGTTACAGATGACGCATGCCCATGTGGATGTGCACTTGTACATACAAACACGTATATATATATATATATATATAATATATATATGTATATATACATATACTTATATACAGATGTATGGGTACCTATATATATATGTGTGTATGTATATAAACATATATATATATATATATATGTGAGCAGTAGTAAGCAGAACTAGTTGTATATATTACAGTAGTAGTACTGGAAGTAGTAGTTGATATAATTTCCCGTTAAACATTTTTGTTTAATAGCCATACCTAGGAATTGCTCTTTCCCTTGGACACAATAACTAATAGAGAGGTGGTGGTAAGACCGAAATGCAGAAGGTATACTTTCGAAGTTCTCGAATCGTTAAATGTACACCGTCCTACACGCATAACGTGTTGAAGAACTTTTAAAAACAAACCTCAGAGTTCGGAAAACCATCACTCGCATAATCTCATCTTTGAAGAAAATTGAAGGAGTTACCAGATCCACGTAACGGTAGAGATATACACCTAAAGAACAACTCTGAACGCTCAGTGATAAGGTTTTAAAAGACATTCTCAAAGGTTACCTCGCGACACCAGACCCAAATCACCACAAAACGCAGTTCCGACGGTATAACCATTATCCGCTATGTATTTCGACTATAACGAGAATAAAAAAAAACGACTCCAATACTAACAGATGTAAAACACTTTAGAAAAGTGTATTCACAAACATCGTCGGGATCAAATCCAATGAGAAGGAATTCGTAACTTTCCGCGTCACTTTGTCCTACCAATCGTAGATTTGCCTTGAACTGGCCGTACTGAAACAACAACCCATGAATGTCATAGATACTCAGTGAACCATGTATTTTGGAGAACTACATGAAGAATACGGGGACTCCGCAAGAATAGGCTATGGGTATCAATCGATTTGGGATGGATTGTTTCGTTCATTACTGATAGGATTACTTAGGTATTTGGATACTTAGATCGCAATCCTCACTGGTTGTGTGAGCCCCAAGATAATTCCCATTTTTTCAGAGATTTGCTGGACGGCAAACCATCCGGAGGTATTGGTGGTATTACTACTGTTTAATCACAAGGCTTTCCATCCATATGAAAACCATTTGAGTACACAACGACTGCACCAAGTAAAAAACACAAACCTTGTGTTCGAGGAACCGATTCTTGATGAGCTGAATTCTGTCCGCATGCATGAATAGGTGTGTCTGCCGATCAGACGTGCCTTCCATTACCACTTTCTTTATTGCAGTGAAGATCGATGAGTCAGGCGACACATCTTCGATGATAGCCTTGGGCTCAAGCAATGATGTGTCTGGAAAGACGACATGCATTCAACGCCACACTCGCACATTTGTCAAGCTAAAATATATCTATCCAGCTCCGAGCATTGGCTCTTCTGTCTGATGAAAAGTGTAGTATCCAGATCAAGTATGCTCACTTCCTATGAATAGTATGAATAGAGTACTCTTCCTAGCGCAGTCCACGAAATGTTTAGCTCTCTTACCTTTACTTTTAGGGGTTGAGTTCCCTCCAAATTACCCACATGGTTTACATTAAAAAAAAATGAGAATTGCTTCAAACTTTTGAAAGAACGAACCTATTTCTGGTCTCTCCACCACTCGTTTCTTCTTCGGAATAACGAAATGCATGTTCGGTAAACAACCAACCCATAAACTGTATAACTCAGCAGAACCTGGAAGTGATTAAAATAATCCTATTAAGCCGCAACCGTTCCCATTCAGTGAAACACGAATTCAACTCTAGCATAGAGAACGGGGAAAGTTATAGGACACGAGTTTCTAATGAAGTTCAACAATAAAGATTATTTACAATGACCCGTAATCAAAAACCATCTGAAGTCACTGAAAACCACTTTAAATCGTAACTTAACCCTCTCCACTGAATGAAAAAACTTTTGATGCGTGGAGAATAAAGTAGGGACACATGCTTCATATGAATGCAAGGCCACCTTGCTATGGAAAGAGAACCGAGAAGGCTCAAATGCTTCCAAATCGCGAACTTTGCTCTGTTTTCACCAAAGTCTGGATCACAAGGTCGGATCATAACTGACTGAAAGTTCGAATGCCGTAGAATTCCAAATCATTGAAGATGCTCGTTAGAACTGCCAGTTTATATCGCCTATTTGGCTATTCTAGTTCGAAAGAACGAAAACTGACAGATATTGATGCCAATACATTGACACGAAGGCCTATGCTTTTACTACAATCTCTCCACTTGTACTGTATACTGCACAAGGCTGTTGAAACCGTCTACTACGCCTATTCACATGTACTTCACTGCACCGTAAAGGCCTAAATTCAACCACCTACAACAACCAGCTCCCTCATTTCGGTATCGTTTGACGACAACAGACTACAAGTCCTCAACCTATCCTACTAGCCCTAATCACCTATGTAATTTATGGATCGAGCTCTGCCGCGCTGCGCGGTGTACGCCAGCCATGGAGCGCACAAGCTCTCCGAATTATGCTATATGGTTAGCAGATACTAAGCAGTCCCAAAAAGTAGTCAAACTCAAAAGTACAATCGGCGTCGCCGAGCAGTACCACTTCGTCCCGCATAAACTTCACCCAGTATTGCTTCGTGAAGCTGGAAATTATTGAAATTCTGAGTCACCTCTCAGCAGAAATTTACTGCATTCCCGCAAAGGTGAGAACGTTAATCCCTACCACCAAAAACACTCCCATTATCTTCCCAGCGCTATGTATAACACCATAATACCAATGTGATTGAAACCCTACCAGTAATCTCACTGAAAGATTAGTGACACGAAGAATTAATAGTAAGCACTTTTCATGGCACCAGGTACGAACGCTTCTGGTATGCAGCTTATACAAGCAGGCGAGTCTGTGCTGATTTTACATATTGTTATCCTCTTACATCGCTAGACTAAAACCAGGACTAACTATTGATTGTAATAATAAACATATCCACAAAACCTACCTCTGAAATCTGGAAAGATCCAACAGTGGCTTGCCTAGGGCTTTCGCTTCATATGGAACCCTTCACACACCTTCTCCTACCTCACGAAGGTAAGCACAATTCGAGGAACACATTTCACGGATATTCTTCACATTACCAAGCAAAGTAGTGAGGACGCATTGTGGCGTTGTCTCAACTTCATCGCCCTCATTGTTTCGTAACTTTATACAGATAGTACAAGACCAATAACTGTACACAGAGGTTAAAATATCCCATTGCTTTACTGCCAATCCTTGTTCGAAACTGTCTGTTTTCATTCGCAACCTACATGAGAGTGATATATCTTAGGAGAGCTCTATTCAGGCGGGTATTTCACAACCGCAACTTACAGCATCTTAGCTGGATTTAGCGTTCATGTACTCTTTATAAAACGTTTCGTCCACATGTGACCTACGTACAATCCCCAAGTTTGAATTACAAGTGTGTGAACGACGGCTTAGCAAACGAAACAAACCTTCCACTGTCCTTAGAAAATGGAGAAATGAAAATCTAATTCTGCTAGCCTGTGAAATTAGATCTAATCACTGTGTCTGCGCTTGAAATATTCCGGTGACTAGAAAGGGCGCATAAGGCACAGTGGTTGGAGGGGCCCCGCAACGCACTTGGGAACGATTCCCGCACCCCTGGCCCACCAAGCGTTCCATCCCTCCACGCTCGGAAAATTGCTACCAGACTTATCTGAGAGGATAGCAGCACTGGCTCGACACATCGGTAGGCCACCGCGAGTCATTGTAAACGCCAGATATGCATTCAATCCCCTCCGAACGATGCATGATTCTCAGCCGATGAAAAGCAGTGTGTGAGAGCATAGAGCGAATGTATCTCCAATAGAACATCGTATTGGAAACGCCAACGGTGGCAACCACTGCAGTAATGAAGAGAATCAACTTCGCATGTTCTCACTATCCAAGCCAAAAAGCTGTGATGAAGGTTGGGTTGGATCAAGTTTACTTATTGCTACAGAATAAGCAGTGAACTCCACTGCTTTGCAACGAAAACCCTCGTTTCTACACATAGACAAGCCAAACTTTTGTGGTAAAGAAGTTTTCTTACTAAGTTATGAATATTGCCCAAGCACGAGGATCGGACCTGGAAATCTTTGCTCAATTAGTAGTGAATAAGTTTGCGCTCGACTCAATAGTCAATTATTTGCCTTATTCGGCCTCGTTTTCCTTACCATCCCGAATCATTAGTCAATCATGGGTAACATTTCTAAGCGCACAGTGTTCTCTACAGTATTGGTAACTCTGTTCACAATAATAAATGAGTCAGCACTGATAAATGAGCCGGTACTAAGTCCTTCACATAAATGGATGAATATACCATAGTGTAGTTCGTGCAGTTATAGAAACTGAATTCTCATTGCTTTAAACAATTGATGTCCAACTCCGAAAGCTACATAGAAATATGCAGACTTCCAGTATTCGAACAGGATTCATGTCTTGACTATACAACCAACCTTGAAAACCTCTTTTTTAAGAATAAAAAAGCTTAATATGTCAACTGCTTCCCAGGACCATTTGTCCACCTCTAAGCCAGTTTCACAACTTACTCCGAAAGGGAGAAAAATCAATCAACGTGGACCGTCTTTCTCAAAATCGGCCAGCAGAACATTTGAATAGGATTAAAACACGTAAACCCATCTAATGGAACTCGAGAATTGTTGGACACAAGATTTGGAAATTGGACAAGATGAAATGCTATATTTGAAAGCATTAGCTTCACTACTTCTACGCTCGATTTGACAGTGCACTGACCTTAGAATACACCTTTGAGATGAAATAGAGGACAAAAGACCCAAAAGCTACTACTTCAAGAACAAGTGCATAATCTGGAATAATGAAACAATAACCACAAGAGTAAACTAGTAACCCACCATTCAAATCGAGGCCACCTGTAGAATTTCACCAGATAGTATTTATAACTAACACATTTATGAAGCTACTCTTACGCACAACCTACTAAGAGCTTTCACCAGGAGTCAGGAATGCACCTCATAACATAGAACCCTTCTAACAGGGATGGAAAACCTCCACGGCTTTGAGGAACACACCGAACGTCTGTCTGGTGGATCACACATCTCTGCAACGAGCCGAACCCACAGACTTGTCTGCTCACGGGGGCGACGGTCTGGAAACTCGAGCCTGCAACAACAAACACGGAAAGGATATGGAGAGAGTGAGGCGCCCGCAGCGACACACGCGCCGCCGCACGCAGGAAACTCGTCCACCGTGCGGCGCGAGTGCGAATCCGTTTGAATCTCGGCCGCATTCACTCGTTCCAAAGCACTACGGGGAGTTCCTACGGGATCAAAATGAGGAGTCCGATGAAGTCGTTCACGACTTTGATGCTATCATTGTGTACTCAATTAGGTTTACATCACACCTGCTTTACAGGATAATAATCTTTGTGTTGTTGCTGTCCATGGATCTTCCCTCCATCAAGTATTCGGAGCCGGTTGTTTGTAAGAATAGAGTTTTCCAGGTGATGAAAAGCGGTAATTCCCACGGCCGACTTTCTGTTAACCTTGATTGATTTTCCCATTGATCAAATAGTTCTCGATATTCTAGTGGAGCAAACACGAGGTGTTACTTTATTCTTTATGCCGTTGAAGCTGACGTTTCGGCAGTATCGCCTTCTTCAGTGCCTGGAATTGTATGACATGGAAAGAGGGTTACATCCAAACTGGAATCTACCGTGGACTTCCCCTGAAACGCAGGTAGATTACGAGGACGAGCTCGATGTGAAAAGTTCTTATATCTACCTTATACATATATACGTAACCAGGTTCATGTCTGATGCTTAAGACGGATATATGATGACTTTATTGATAACCACTCGAGTCACTTGATAACTAACGAGTATACGGGTGTAACATTTGAATAGTTTTGCCTGACTCGCGATAGACGACACAGTTTAAAAAGTAATAAGTAAGGCACAGCAGTCTCATTGCCCTTCACACAGAGATTTATAATTCCTAGAAGGTACGGTAATTAGTGAAACCTTCTCCGGCCATACGTCTTAAAGGATGTCAAGGTTTCTGCTTCAAGAAAATACCACTTTATACAAATATGGAAACTGATATTCCCTTAGCACATTATAAAAGCTGGTGGAAGATGCACCTGTCACCTGTATCACCTCTAGTCCCGCTGATCGTTAAGTGACTCGAGCGGGCGCCAGTAAATCTTCCATTTTTCCCTGTCGCATGCAAAAGTAGCACAGTGGGTTCTGCTCGCTCTAGGGACTCGTCGAGCATCATATCTTTCTTCTAGGCTCTTCGTGAAAAACTCTGACCATCGGGTCGGTGGTCTTCCTGCAGTACGTTTGACATTCCAAGGAATCCGCTCACTATCGGCTGTTGTCCACCGGTTGTCATTCATTCGCATTACGTGTCCGGCCCACCTTATCTTCGGTTGTTTGGTGTATAGAACGGCATCTTTGATTTTTGATCGTTTACGTAGATCGGAGCATCCTTCCTTTACTTATGTGGCAGGGGATACTCCTAGCAATGGAGGGTTAGCAAAAAAAATTCACGACGGTAATCGGGGACTACCTGTGGTTAAGACCTTGTTGAGAACAGCTAAATGGAGGACCCTGTACGAAAAGTGTGATGCCCTTCGTGTCTCTCGAAGGGACAGAGTCCACTCAGCAAATACAAGTGCACGCTTGAGCTGCACGTTGATTAACGGAATTATGAGTGTTACAGACAACAGGTTGAGAAGGATAGAAAAGAAACTGTGTTGGAACGTCTACGACTTTGATACAAACTATTCAAGGTTTCTAAGTACTATCAGACAAAGATACAAGTCGTAAAGTCAAAAGCACTAGATTCGATCAACAAGTCCATGTCCAACGTGGCAAAAAAGGTTATTGAGATCTTTTCCAAGTCAATAGTTCACCAACAGTTCACCAGCGGCATGGCTACTTCGGAGAATCAAGCAGCGACGTATGTCAGTGCGTCCGAGTATCAGTACAGTAATCCGAGCTGATGAGTTTTACATTTCTGCTTAGAAGCATAGTTAGAGATAAATCTACGCTGGAAGTGCCGCCTAGAAGAGAACCGGCCAGAAGGCGATCATTTTAGTCCTACTTACTTACTTACTTGATACTTGAACGGCCCGTCCTTATGCGGGCTTAGCATAATCACCATTTCCGCTAGTGGGAACGCCGGACTCGTTCTCAGCTTGGGAGACCCTGCTGGGGGACGAATCCACCCGCTCTACATCGCAGTCCGACACCAAGGAACACCTCCTAGCCACGATGAAGCGGTAAACAGTTGGGCGGATTTCAGCCCTCAAAGATCGTAAATGCCGTTGCTGACGACTACGGAGAATCTTGGCGCGGCAATCTCAGGACTTCACAGAAGAAGCCTCCGCAACTAGCAAAGTGCCATTGAAGCATGAATTTATTTGAAATTATTGGATTAACAACTATGTAGGGTAATCCTCGACATTCGTTATCATAATGAAGCCTTTATGAAATTTTTGAAGAATCGAAAAGACCTCATAAATCTAGTGGTTGTTAGGGATAAGAAAGCGTGAAATATTTTTAGGTACAGAACGCTTGGTCTAATATAGATGCTCTAGGGCTTCCATGGATCCCTTCTCACTGATCGATCATCGAGCGGTTGGTTGCGGGCTACCTGGCGCCTCTGTGGGTGGTGAGTGGGGAACTCGGGGCGGTTCAAGCGGAGCCATGGGACATATTCAGTGGATGAACTCATTTTTCTGTCAGATTAACATCTTACTGCTTGTACGTCGACATATACAGTCATCCCTATGGGTACGTGTTCCTGTTTTACAGATTGCATCCGCTACGCAATTTTGCCATAAGTCTGCAATCTAACGGTTAGGAATTGAACGACAGATGGCCTGGAGTCTTACCCAGTAAACAGGTTTCATTCCTGTTCTAGAAGAGTCCAACAGGTCACCTCTAGGTATTAATTCGTGAAAATGGTAAAAATTATGGGAATCATTCCATTTATTGTTCTTACAATGAACGTACGCTGACACCGGAATTCTCCATTGACGATATGGGGTTGCAATACAAGGAAATCGACGGCGCTTTCTCAACACTAGCCGAAACGATCGAACAGCAGTCTTCGTTTACAAAAGCGGAGAAGAATTTTACGACGGAACATAAAATAGTAGAGAAGCGGCAGATTTCAGAATATCGATTCTGGAAGTTTCCTCTCAACGATGTGAAGTCTCTCAATAGGCAGTGTCACAGCGAGATGTGCCACACCTTGGTAAATCAAAGGTATTACTTAACCTATGTCGCTGCTGTCTCAGAGCATTAGCAAGATTTCGGACAATAACTTTCGTGCAAGATTCATTTTCTCGCATAAAGGAGAAAAGGTCGTAAAGTCGAACAAACTAAATTCCAAAATCACTATAAATTGTGACTTCTTCAGTTCATAAGTCCGCTTCGGAAAGATGTCTTTGTCAATAGAACCAATTAGTATTATCACCGGTTATTAAAAACCTTCACGTTGGTGCTAAAAAAAAACCCGAGAGTTCGAAATGTACGAGCAAAAGTCTATCTACCGGTACCCTCGAACTCGTGCTCCAATGTAGAGTCACATGAGAGGTAGGAAATCGAGAAATTCACCTCCGAACTTGCAAAGCTCTGAAAAAAGGCGATCAAAGAAGGTCCCAGCAAGAGAAGAACAGTAATGATAATAGAAGCAGCAATGTTCGGGAAAAGAATCCAAATTGCTATCCGAAACATCGAAAATTACAAGCTAAAGATGTTCTTCCCTAGGCGCTTAGATGTAGCTACTTCCATAAATCCAATGCAAAAGATCATCTACTTCCATTCTGATCCTTTTATTTCATATCCAAAGAGGGTAGAGTTATTGTTCCAGCCGATTCCTTCCTATGACCGAAGGGGAAGGTTTTCACTATTATCCGGAGGTAGTTACATCCGAACATCTACAAGCTCTTTACTCGAGTCATTCTAAGTAGGATTAACACAACGATCGACAAGATGCTTCGAAAAGACGGACCAGATCAACACGATACGGAAGCTCACTGAAGTATCACGAGAGCAGAAGAGACCGCTCGGTATGAGTTTCATTCACTCAGGAAAGACCTTCGACCCTACTAAATATCACTAAGGCAGAAGCGGTCACGCAATCTCTGGACAGTTAGGGTATCTTTGGTCAATACACAGTGATCGTCTATGAACTTCACAACGAAGCATTGGTATGAAGATCGACGGTTGATACATACACCATCTACGAGTTATGGATATTTTTCTCATAACAAGTGGCAAACAGAACAAACGCTGACCAACTTCAAGAACGCCAAGATCGGTCTTCGACTGAATCTGAGCAAGATCATGTCCATCAGAAAATGATTTGTTTCTGATGCCTCATTTACGCTCAACGGAATGAATATCCTCGAATGCTTCGATTATGTGTACCACGGTCGAGAAGTCATCGTGATCACGTCATGGGAGATTTAGTCCTAGAGCTAAACATTATCAACAGATTTCAGCAATCAGGGTTTAATGAAAAGGGCAGAATATGCGATTCTGCAACCAACTCGACTCTATGACCCTTAGCATGAGAGAAAGCAAACGTTGTCAACCGAGCAGTCGGGAGGACGATGCTGGGAGTACCTTTAATCAGTCACGTGAGAGAGGGAATCTAAAGCTCCGATCCACGTCAACGGTAGATTATTGGGGGCCAGCCCTTTACGTCAAAATTTGCATCTTATTTGGAAAGAACTGTAGTTCTATTGATTTCTACTATAGCAAAAGAAAAGGCCATTCCAAGAAGGGGTATGTTTGCTTAGAACCGAAAGGCTGAACGATTTCTGGACATGGAAGACTGTTCTGTTAACAATTAGATGGTGAACCATTGAGATGATGACTTATCAAATCATGGTAATTTCTAAGAAGAGAAGAATCAAGCATAGTTTTAAAATAGGTAATAAAATATTGAAATAGATTATTGTGTTTCCAGTCGGGTCTATCTCGGGATGTTCCCTTGGAATCGCACGTGACAAATGTTTTACGGTGTTGGCTCGCTTTCAGTTTAGCGACAATGTGTAACCCAAATGACAAGAAAAGATCAGACCACTTGTTGAACTTTTCAATAGGAATTGCTGGAGAATGTACGGAGCTGGAAGTAACATCTGTATGCTCGAGTCTGCTGTAGCGTTTAGTGGGAGAGCAGCATTCTAGTAATAAATGCAATGCTAAAGCCACGGACCAAGCCAATGGAGGTCCGGAATAAAGGCGTATACTCGGGCTGAATCATAGCGTGCATATGTAGGAACATATTCAGAGGTAGCAAATCCCAAGGCACACTTTCTCTTAACCTCGGCATTGATCAATAATTCACTGTTTTCCCTCAATGGGCAGACATGAGATTGGCATTATAGCACTTATTAGCACACAATACCTGTCATTTCGGCGGTATCGCCTTCTTCAGAGCCTGGAAACGTCAAATTGACATGCGATCTACTCAGCCAAACACTCATAACCATAGCAGATAAGACTTAACACATAAATTCGTTCATAATAAACAGCTTTTTTTAAACACCCATTGTTTTATTTGTAGTAAGTACTCCAGGAGAGCAGCCGAACAGAGTAATACACGGACGAAGAATGTGCATGGGTCAGCTTGTAGAATCAGCCCGAGGTCTTGATCTGACTGATTGGGTCATTGCTGGTGGCAGTGATCGATAGAACTAGCTGAGAGACAGGCGAAACGAAGGACCAGCATGGTATGGGAATGAAAGCGTTAGCCCTCGGAAAGGGTAATAGCGCGTTCGTTTCCCACCACAGACACCTGCGGTCTACAGTTTTGCAAAATATCAGCATCATAGAAGTTACATCTCGGTTGTGCTATGCGCATCTAGTGGGATGGTTGGTCTCAGTTTAAATTTGCCGACTAGGTGCTCTTTTAGGCGGATGCCGAGCGGTCTACCCATTTCGCCAGCGTATTCATCGCCACGCTCTTTGCAAAAAGCTAGGTACACCGTACCCAAACTCATGTAATCACCGTCTTTACCGTTAGGGAAAATTATACAACTGCATGTTTCGCAGAGACGGTCATGTAGGCGGTTACGAACTAGCTGTCGCCTGAAAGTGTCAGATGGTATTTCTATCACTATCACCGAATTCTTTAGACTGGCCTTTGTTACGCAGCTTTTTGTAACTACACTTATTCTGAAGGAGATAAAGGGTAAGATAAATGGAGCCTTGTTCTTGCTAGAATTATCGTTTCGCGTCCTGATTTTTCCTATATGCCTATGCCGAGAAGTTACAGTTTCGTAACCATCAAAAATGGCTGTTTGACGCTCCAATTTCAAGGATTCCACCTTCTGCTCTCTACCTGTAGCGGTTCGAAACATATTTCTTACAAGTGCCCTTTTGGCCTGTGAGGGTTGAGAAGAGAGGTAATGAACCACTATGTTTTTACTACTTGGATTTCGGTAGCATTTTGTAATGTAACCGTTTTCGGATAGCTTTTCGGATTCGCTGTGACTGTTCGTTCAATAACTCAAAGGGTTTGTTCATCTCCTTTTGTGTGGAGCAGATGGCAAAACGATCATCTATATACCTACAGTACAGTAATGGCCTGAGATCGATTACTGGTGCTTCCACTTTAGGCATAAAGGCAACGGCAAGGGTCGGTGCCGGTCGCTGTCCCATTGCCAACCCTCTAATTTTCGCGTAATATTTCCCGGACCATCTGAAGATCGAGCAGTTTAAACAGACCTTTAGGAGGACCATAAGCTGCTGAATCGAAAAGCCATACATGTTAATTGCTTCTCCGTGTTGCTCAAGAAGCTCGCGGATGGCTTGCATTGGGGGATAGCTTTTCGGATTCGCTGTGGCGAGTCGTTCGACACGTTAGTGTAAAGGGCGGTAACGTCGAACGACTTGATAACGTACGCGCTCTTGGGACGTGCGTTACGCAGACGATCTACGAACATTTGGGTGTTCGTGAGATGAACTGTTATGTGCTTAAGCAACTGGTTGAGAATTATGAACCAAGCAATTCTATCTGTAGGCCCGTCTACACAACTGATGATTTGTCTAACCTTGAAGGTGGAGGGGTCGGTAAACGGTGGATCATCAGAGTATACTAACTTACAGGTTTTGAAAAGCAAATTTAAGAGGGGACATGTTGGTACTTCGATCTTATGATGAGAAATTCCAGATGGTTTTAAACCTGTTGCGCTTGCCACTGTGACCCATTCGTTGTTCAGTTTTCGATGCTGACCTTTGTATTCCTTTTCAGTTGATGCACGATAAAGAGAAGCGTCTTCAGGATGTTTTTCCGTTATCCCAACATCTAACTGGCGAGGAATTACCACAAACTATCCACTTTTGTCGCTAACCGATAGTTTAGTAGTTTTTGACTTTATTAGTTCTCGAGCCTTGACACACCAGATTTCTGCACTGCTGCAAGGTTGGAACTAAACTTTCTCACGCGATAGTGGCTAAGGACTTTGAAAGTTTCGCTCGAGAACATGCGAAATTTGCTATTTACTTCGTCGTTAGGGTCTTGTTGTCTAAAGAACGATCGAGAGAAAAGAGGTGGTGGTAATGATCCTACTTCTCGTCGCTCCTTTCTATTTCATGTTTCAATTCTAGCGTTGCTGCGAAGTCGATCTTGAAGCTCGTGCAAAGTGCATACCATCCTACACAAGGTTTCTTTAGAAATGGATTGCGCTGGTTAGAAACTTGAAACCAGTTCTGATAGTGTCTGGTGATCACGCGTGACCTAGCGCCATACCTCAGGCTGATTCTACGAGCTGATGCAAGCACATTCCTCACCCATGGTTTTGTACAGCTGCTCTCCACCAATTGATTGGAATACTTGCAAACACTGTGGGTGTTTAAAAAAGGCTGCTTATTATGCGAATGCAAATTTATCTGTTAAGTCTTATTTGCTAAGGATTTGAAAGTGTTTGTTTGAGTACACTGCCTGCCTATTTGACCTTTCCGAGCTCTGAAGAAGGCGAAGCCGCCAATACGTCAGCTATTGTGCGCTAATAAATGGTATAACACCAACCTCGTGTCTGTTGACTAAAGAACAACCGTGAATATTCAAAAGTGAAGCTTTGGCTGGATCAACAGTTATGAAGTTCCTGAACACTTTTTTCTCCTAGGAAGACAATTATGCCTCGATAAATCTAATACAAGCGTCTTCCTGGATGAGTTGCCGTTCTGGAGGAAACTCTGGAACATAGCGAAAGGATCTCCCCAAATTTTGAACCTGAGTGCCTAATTACAATAAAATATCCCCATATTCTCTTAAACGCAACCAGTCTCTTTGGTGAGTACCCTCTTCTTCACCAAAGGTGTCTCTCCAATGAAGTAAACTGCAAAGATGAACAGAAACTGAAAATGCTGACAGAAGCTAATGGGGTTGTATAGAGGATCCCAATCTCATGCCTGGACTTCACCAACAACGATACCAGGATGATGAAACCTTTCTCACATTCATGATAAATAATTGCTACACACAGAAAGCCAACAGAGCTCATCAACGTCCACTTTTCTTCATATTACACCAAGTCTTCCTCTTTGCGAAACATCGAGGTGTCTCAGTCGGTGAAGAACAACAAACCCCTCGCTCCGGGTAGAATTAGGACGAACATTTAGGAAGCCTACCACCAGTCCTCCTTAACAGCCTAACATTACCTATCAATGCGGGTCTCCCGCTCAATAGAAAGCTGGAAAGGTCATGAGGCACAAGAGAGATATGCAACAGGCAATTGCTCAATCTATCTGCTGTTTGCCGCCAAACAGTTTTTCTTTAAAATCATTCTGAACAGCACCAAGAGTATATCGTGAGTATGAGAGCCATAACATTTACCAAAGGTCTGGGAATGGTACACAACTATGGACCACATCCATACGAAAACCAAACTCATCTAAGTACTGTACACGATGGCACCTTGTCTTATTTTCTGACCTAAGGCTTTCGACTCGTTTGAGAGGAAAGCGGCCACGGAAGCTCTGGACAGCGCGGATATCTCTGCCCAGCAATCAAAAACCCATCATGAAATTATTATCAGCGTATAAGGGAGTCGCATCTTGGTCTCTGAGAACGTACTTGCACTATTTATTGTCGAAAGCATTGTGTGCGTAGTGGAATGGGATAACGAGAGACTGCGATTCAATGGGTGGAAGATACACCAAATTCACCTTATTGAGTTCTTATAAAATCAAACAATTGCCCGAATGCTGGCGGATTTCGACAGTGTGCGTGTTTGTCGAAAAGTCGGTCTAGGGTCAAATCATGAGAAAACGATGTTCATAAGGAATAGATTTATCTTCAAACCTGATTAGAACTCAACGAATGGGCACTTATCATCAATGGTCTAAGCCACTGTACACGGCCGTGCATGACACATGCACAGTCTGAATACATATGAAATCCTCATCGGCTCACCAATTTTGATTGTGAACGCTTTTGTTCGTTCAATATTCACATGTTATAGTTTTTGACTGGCTCGAAATCTTGGCTGTATCATAGTAAACTCGGATAACACAACTTACTCAAGCGAGTAATGATAGTATTAAACTCTCTTTTTCAGACGAACTTCGAAAGGAATCTGGAAACCATCATAGTACTAAAAAAGCTGGCTTCAGCTTCTTGCCGTTGAAGTGGGCATATCGAAAATCTATTCTCTGAAGTTAACGCAGATTCTACTTTCTAGAAAATTCGACGTATTAGGCGCTATTCGACGTGGACGAGTTTTCAGGCACTATGCGACGCGAGTCAACCACATCCAGACATCGATCGAGAGTTAGCGAATGCGGTACTGACACTTAATTTCCTGAATACGGTAGCAATTGGGACATATCTGCACTACGCTAAGAGATAGCGCCACGATGTGTAGAGGATGCCATGGGGAATTTTTTGGCGGGTTTTCGTGCTATCGTCTTAAGTGATGAGGAAAGGCATCTGTGAGTGTGTGCGCCAGTGAAAGAGAAAGAATAAGGGCTTGCAGGGACGAATACCAGCAGGAATAACTTCTCCGTTCCCACAAGGATCCTTTCAACAGCGATAGCTGCGAAGTTTTTTCGTTCTTTTTGATCTGCACCTTCTGCGGAGTACGCCGTGCAGAAACGTGCTCCGCTCGCGGCCAAGGCAACCGCCCGCGACGTAGCTCATTGCTCGCATCGATTTACCAGCCATCCGGGTTTCTCATGATGTTAACGAATTATTTGGTTTCTTTCCTGGTTATACTTGATGGAGAATTCCTGGCGTGTGTTAAGGACTTTTCTCCCAACAGTTGTTCTTTAAGGAGTCTCGAACTATCGTTCTGTTCTTCAATACTAGCACGCTTTGCTTTTGCCTCAACGCCGACTCAGTACAGAAGAGGTATGTTGAACTCTTTGAATATCCATTGAAAGATTTTGGCATTCTACAGTTTAGCGTTTTTAGACATCTTAGGGATATCGTATTGTGCTTTCTTGGCTCTCTATTGTTTTTTGTGGAATTCGTTACCGAGTGTATAGAACGTCAGCGGAATGTAAAGATTTAGGGTAGGCTTTAAGCGCATAAGGGTCACCTATTGTTCCTAACTTTGCTCTAAATTGAAGGGTTGCTAAACAAATGACCGTAGTCTTCTTAGCTATAAACTTGTGGAAGTAGGAGAAAATTGCGAGAAATGTTAACACAAATCATGGATCAATTCCAGCTTTCATGTTCTGTGGTGTGCGGTCGAATTGAATTGAAGCTTGAAGTCATTTTACCATTGTCGACGATGAGTTACGGTGGTTACGGAAACCGTGGCTATGACTATCACCAGAGAAGAGAGCGCATTAATGAGGATGAGGTTCCCGAGTCGAAGCACACCATATTCATTCGTGGTTTGCCTGGCGACATGTCTACGGACGAGATCAAGTTCGTTACATATGTTTAGTCGTGGTCTGTTTTGTAGGTAGGAATCCTTGATCCTAGAAGTCCTCTTCTCAAGTTTATTGTTATTCTCCAAAAAAATTATAACGCGTAATATTTCCAGCTATAAAAAACTCTTGATTTGATGATAATCGATATTTAATGAGCGTCAAATAATTGGAGGAGATTTTCACGAACGCTGTTGGACGTTACTCTCTTCCCTATCCTATTGCTCTGTCTTATTGTTTGCCCTTTGGATAGAGTTTTGCAATCGTTCACTAGGAAGGTGCCCTGTGCATCGCGTTAATAAAATTCGTTCATTTCACAATGTTTTCCCGTAAGGTGAGTGACAGTGAAGAATAAGCGCTAGCACATACGTATTTGCAGAGCTATTCCGTTGTACTGTAGTGCATTGCAGGTGGTAACCCCTCTAATTTAGGGAGTATTTCGAGGATCGCATTGGACCAGTTTCGTTCGATTTTGTTAAAACAAGTGCTGATCAGCAGCGTCTGTTCGTTGCTGTTCGTTTCGAGACAAGAGATGATGCGAAAGAAGCAATGAGCAAGTGAGCCTCTCTACAGTGTCCTTCTCTGAAAACATTGTCCTTGGAATCGCGTTAATTACTGCTTTAGGTACAGCGAAAATGATTTGATGGGTCACCGATGTGAATTAAGTTGGTTCAAGGACATTCGCAGATATGCCCAGTATCAGAATCTTAATCAAAGTAGTACATTGGACAGGTTTTCAAACTATAGTGAGCCTTGGTTAGCTGGTAAGATTTTAGGGCGAGGAAGGCAGATGTTTCGTAATAGAACGTATCAGCATAACGGTGGCAGAGGAAGAGATTCGTGAGTGCTTAAAGCATATTCAATTGTTTCGCAAATAATGCGATTTCAGCTTATTTGAAAAGTTATGCTTTAAAGTTGGTCGCAGAGTGATCTTGAACCTGATTTTGATGTTTTCATTGTTTTAAACTGTTAAGCAAAGGTCAGTCATAGTTTTGGTTCTATGTACTGTTGCTTAGATACTGGTTCTATTGGGTGTTACGGTTCTAACTGAAGAGATCTCTTTAGATTTAAAAGACGATATTCTGAACGTGACGACGATAAAAGTCGATCTCGGTCGAGGGACAGAGGTCGTTCGTCTAGTTACAGTCGATCGCCTAGTGCAAGGTTGGTGTTCGCAGTCGAATTGTTATGTTTAGAAACTAGACATTCCGAGTAGATGAAAGTGTACACATTATTTTCCATTTCTCGTCTTAAATGATGACAGCCTCGCAACGGTTTACCGCTTCGTCATAGCTGGGAGGTGTTTCTGGGTGTTGGACTGGGACGTACAACAGGGGCATTCATCCCCCTGACAGCCACTCAAACTGAGGAGGCGGGCGTTTCCATCAGGAAACCCAGTTAAGAGTTAGCCAGTACCAGAATCCACCATCGTCCTGGTGTCATACTAATCACATGATGGCAAATTTCCCTCTGGTCCACAAGGGTGGCAATTGGTTGTGGTGGTTATGACCTGGCGTAGACTTTGGCTTGGCTGTCCTCTTGACTCCAAGGAACCACAGTGGCTAAACCAGCAAAATTTCGAAAACAGGGTAATTCTGCTGGGGCCCGCACAACCCGTGAAGATGGGCCATCCAAATATCCAAGTAGTTAAGCGGTTACATTGTCATCAAATATGAGACCAGATGTAGTTTTATCACTTGAGATGGCGAAAAGATGCACCTATATAGAAAATATATTATAGGTACAAGATATATGCTTGTGTTTAGAAATTGGCAGCGTCGGCTTCACCTTATATGTTGTTTCTAGCTAATTTAAGTGTTCGAAAACCCAGTAGTTTTCATCTGAGTTTGGATCAATACACTTCTTTCGTTCTGGAGTTTCCTGCGTTGGTGACTTTGCAAACACGCTTTAATTTGTGGATGGTATTGTGCTTATTTTAGATAAGCCATTTAGTATTCTTTTGCAGTCCAGGTAGATTCTGCTTCTTTATTGTGCATTCTTCGTTTCGTGCCTGTTTTTAAGATACCTTGCGATTTTTCTCTGCGGTCCTTTTATTTCCTCACTGTGTCGTATGATTTATTTATTTTTCTTACTGAAGTCTGGACTGCATTGTCTTACTGGCTTACAGATCTGGTGAGTCGTCGCGGACTCGTTCCCATAGCAGTGAGCGTGGCGCCAGTGAAGAGCGCAATCGGCGATCCCCATCACCTGATTCGAGCTCTGACCAAGGTATTGGTCGTGAAAAAGACAAGGAACGGGATGGAGATCCGGAGAAAAAGCGCCGCAAGAAGGACAAGAAGAACAAAAAATCGTAAACAACTTACCCATTTCATAACTTTCGATTGTGGCGATTTTCGAAATACTGTTTTGTAGAAAGAAAAAGAGAAGCAGGACAGCGTCGCGTAGCTCCTCTGAAGAACGTTCTTCGACGCCGGAGCGTGCAATATGTATAGTTTTCGCTATTGTTGAATTTTAATTTTCCAGCTTTTCCAGCTCTTTACAATTGTAACTAAGAGTCGTATTCTTAAGTTGGACGTCATGCTCCAGCTGGTTCACCTGTTTCGCCAAATCAAGAAGATTCGCCGACTACTCCAGCTGCTCCTGTTCCCGCAAACACAGAAGCGGAACCCGTGTCTTCTCCGGCTCCTTTGCCTCCAGCAAATCCCACACCAATTACTGTCCGTTTTCCGCTTCGCAGCCAAAATCCTGCTAATGTCATTAGCAACACAACATTCGCAATTGGCATTGATTCGGTATGTCAATACCTACCTTCGAAAAGAAAATTACACTGGAATGAGTTTTTATCATGGACAACTTCATAAAAATTAGAATGTTTGGTTTTGGAACTAGGGAAATATTCGAGACCTTTTACAAAGTCGTCACTTTTTATTTACTACATATCCTTTCTTCCGAGTGGTTCTGATACCACCTGTAGATTAAAAGACGGCTTAGAGAAAGACGAAACGAAGGACCCGCACGGTGTGATGGTGAACACGTTGTCCTGCGGAAAGGATAATAGCGAGTTCGATCTCCAGCGCAGACACCTTGTGTCCGGAGTTTTGCAAGTATCTCAGCATCGCTACCGCTTACGTATTTCGGATTTTCCATCATGAACTGGTTTTGTGGCATAGGGTCATCACAGTTTCATGTTTTAATGGGCTTTAATCAAACTTTTGACTTGCGATGATCGTAACAACTGAAAGTGATCGGCGCTTTGGAAACTTTTAATCTCAATGGCTTAAGTTCCATATCGTTCTAGTTCTGAATGAACAGTTTTGTAAATGCGACTGTCGATGTAAATGCTCCGTCATTTGAATTTCTGCAGCAGTTTTCTTTTCTCAAATCCAACTAGGAAATATTTCCCTTATTTGTACTAAACATCAGGATGAGCTACCGCGTCGAGTGCTTCGTCGGATGTCTCCAAATGCCCCCATGGTAACTCCTCCTTCTGTTGCCGCTCAAGAGGAGGAGAAAATGCCACAAGGTAACATGTTTAATAGTTCATTAACGCGGTCCCGGAAACAGTATAAATGTCTAATAGAGACAAAGTTTTGTTAACTAAGGTTAATCATTGGTGTGGTGGTGGCACAAACAATAGGCGGTTTATAGTTCCTTTATAGAAACAGTTGGGTATTAAGACATTCTTGATTTATTGCTGTTCTGATTGTTTTTAAACCTTTGGACAAAAGTTGGTTTTCCTCCATACGATTTTGATATCATTTTGTCGTCCGCATTCTAGATATGCCGTCGAAGGATTCGCAACAGAACGTGGTCACAACAATTGGCCTTCCACCTCCTCCTTGTCCGCCCTCATTCGCATCTGAGAAAAAGTTCGTTGGGATTATTTTTAAACTCATTTGAAATTTTTCTGTACTGTGTATTCTTTTCACAATAGTAGGAAGTTTCTAGTGAGTGTTTCTTACCAGGTTATGTTTTCTTTAAAAATTGTTTCATGTTGGACATCAGGTTCTGTTGAACTCTACGCATAATACTTAGGATATTTTAAGGCAAACTTGGCAGTTTATACCTTTATTCGCTAGTTTTGAAGAACCAATATACTATGCCAGTTTGACATTAGTTTACTGTTTGTTTCGTTACTTTGAGGTTAGTGGAATCGAATGACGCGGACTCAGAAACGCAAAACAAAAAGTCTACAACTCCTACACCTGACCCGCCAGTACCTGTTTCGATGCAACAAAATGCAACTTGCATACCAACACCGCCTGTGACCACCTCAGTATCGGTAGACTTAGCTGTTTTCTTTTGTGACAATCGTTACTGTAATCTTTGTCTTCTAGTGTGATGGCGCGCCTGCTAAGTCACACCCATCTCGCTTTCCAACATCTGCTCGATTTTTCGCTTCATTGAAAGAAATACAGTCGTCGATTATAAAAACTGTGAAAGCTGAGCCGAAGTCAGATGAAGGTAATTGGCTTTTCATCATCCTTCGCTCCAAGCCACTTTATGGCTGTTAGGTATACTTCAAAAAAGAATTTGAAAAAGTTTTCCAGCGTCGGGAGGTTTGCGTTTGAGTAATCTTGCAATGCGTCAGCAGGATGCGGATGAAGAAAAGCGTGCAGTCAGAGAAAGTCGGCTTTCCAAGTTGGATGAAATATCTCTGGAAAGGTTTATGGTGAAAAAGAAGAGACTAGAAGAGGTTTGTCATACTGTTTTAGTGCTTAGGCATGATAACATGATTGCAGGGAATTAATGCAACAGTTTGTGACGTATATAAGATACGGACTATTTTTGTACGCTTTAATTCTATCTGTCTCTATACAGCGATCGATAACCTCTTGCAGACTTTCCGTGGAGACTGCCAAACTTATGCGTTCGTTGCCCGAAAGCTCATTGAGAAAGATCCATCACTGGAGTCACAACTCCGTATCGCGTTAATTGAAAATATGGAGGATCTCGAAAAGCAAGTGTATGAACAGGTTGATGCATACCTTGACACTGTGTGTGACTAGCTTCAGTGGGATTTTTATTGTTGACTTTTGATCGTTACAACACTCTTGATTTTCAGTTATTTTGCAACAGTATTTCAGCTGTGTTAAGTGTGTCTCTACGCTTCACATAAAACTTTTAAAAAACAGTGGTTTTTTCGACACCTTGAGTTCCTTCTAATGGATATGTAAGGAACGTCCTTCTATCTAGATAGCTTGATGTCGTATTAAAGAGAAGAACTGGTCATTTTTATGTAGGCTTGCTGTGGATCATATCAGTCATATAAATCCAGTCTAAACAGGATTACCAGAACACGGAGCGGGTTACAATCATGTGAACAACTAGGGTTTAAAAAGGATTCAGTACGCTAGACCACACCCACATGATAACAATGCTTAGTGATGGGCCCTGGAAAGTCAGGGACTCCATTCTCAGTATATAAAGATTCTTCATGAGTTTTACAAAAATTTCAGAACCATGATTTCACCTTCTACTACGATATTAACATCAACCTCAAAAGGTGGGTTAGGGAAAGCGATACCATTTCGACAAAATCATCGCTATCCTCAATAACGTCTTGCGAACACTGGAATGGGACAACATGGTAGCGAGAAACGATGTTCGATAATTACATCATCTTCGCTTCACAGATGACATCGTTCTGAAAACACCAAACATCGGCCAAACTGACCGAATGCTTGCCGACTTTGATAAAGCATGTGGAGAAATTGGTCATCGGCTAAATCTTACCAAAGCGATGTTCATGAGGAACGGTTTGGTTTCGCATGCCCCATTCACGCTCAACGGAACGAATATCTCCAAATGCTCCATTTATTTTTATCTAGGTCAGGAAATTAACATGTTAAAGACTTAGCTGCAGGGTTGAGCAGAAGGAAACGAGCGGCTTGCGGAGCTTTCAGTAGTATTGAGGACGTAGTGAAGAGAGCAAAGCACCTGACGCCGTGCATACTTTTTGACTCTGCAATTCTTCCTGCTTTAAGGTAAGCGTCCAAAACCCGGTCGCTGCGTAAGCAGGATGAAAGATCACTCGAGGTTGTTGAAGACGCAGTCGAAAGGACGATGCTAGAGGTATCTTGTGTCATTCAATTGAGAGAGGAAATCTACAGTTTTGGCCTACCACTTGACGATCAACGAGACGACAGATGATAAAGGTGATACATGGGAGGCAGAAAAAGGGCACAAAGACGATAATAGCATAGATGGGAGGATCTCCAGAAGTAGAAATTTCATTGAATCGATTAGTATGGAACTTCTAGATATTTTCAGTTGTCCGAGGAAGGCATTTCTGCTCCGATAAATGGCATATGAATGTCTTCCTGGATGTGTGACTGCTCTATAGTAAATCTTTGCTTGTGTGCGAAGAACATGAAAGGATTTCCACAAAAGGTTTTCCAATAGAACAAGGAAAGATGACAAGTGAAGGTCCGGTAGAATGAGAACGTTATAATGATGATCAAAGGGAAAGACAGCAGAGGCATCACTATGATGACGACAAGGCATTACGGGACATGTTTGGAACTACGGGTTATCTGCGATGAGGAAAACTTTTTTTTCGGACCCCATTTTAGAACTAACAAGTAGTTCGTTAATTTCTTCCTTTTTGTAGCTTTGCCTTTCCATAGTTTTTGGGACTGTAGGTTGCAAAGGTTCTAAATTGCGTGTAAAACCGGTAAGTTTTAAAAATTGTGGATTACCACGATTCTAAATTATTTGTAAAAAGTGCTAATCGTAGAGGCGATTATCAGAAGTGTAGATTGTAAAATGGATAACTTTGAATGGCTACCTCGCTCTCTTTAGGAGAAATTTTTCAGCAGACGTCGGGTAATACATCTATACTACCTGCAGATCCATACAGCTCCCCTAAGTGGTAGCGTGAAGGCAAAGGCGTCGAAACTTTAGCCGAATAAAAGTTTTGTACCAACCTCGTGTTATCACAGTCATGAAACACGTCATTCATGATTGTTGCCTCCTACGTCCAGCGTTGAGAGTGATGCTTTTGGAAATGCTAGTTACCATGAATGATCTTGTTCTTCATGATAAACTCGGAGAGCCGCTCTTTCTTGTCACTCTGCTCACTCCATTCTAATCCGTGGGTTTCAATGTAACGTTCTTCAAACGTCCTTCTGGGTCTAATCTTAGCGTTAGCATCCCCAATGATGACCTTTAAGAATGTATGGGATTCTCTGTAGAACATCTCCACGTCCACATTAGAACGCTCAGACTTCGTCATCATCACAGTTTGATATCTGTACGTAAACGACGAAGATTGTTAAAAACCGGTGTTGGTCCACATATCTTCAATCGTACACGTCAGATCCGGGTTGATAGTTGTTCGAATGAATCGATGTTCATTGCCAAACTCGTGCTGACGACGCCGCCGACTCCTGTACTGTCGCATGTTTCGAGGAACAGTTCTTCTCCGGTGTCATGGACGGCATTGAATGGGTGGTGTCTTCCTGTCTCAGTCAGTCTGATGACGTCGTATATCATTCTTCCTGTCTGCACGATCGTTTTCCATTGAAATCCAGCTGCAAGCGTTCACGCATTGTAGGTACGGAACGCCATCTTAGTACTTTGCGATTTAAGTAGCTCAAAGTAGCCCTGAGATTTTAGCAGCCTCCCCGCACTTGTCCTAACCATCACTGCCGTATCGATGGTTCTTTCGGGGTCAAAGGAGTGAGACCCGTTCATTTTGCTGTATTTAATGTTTGATACCTTTGTACAGCCGGAAGTGGTGGTCATACTCATGGATAGCTTACCACTCTCTCTATCTTAGTAGATGAGGGGCTTATTCGCTATGGGCGACTACCTCTTCGATGGATTTCCTAGATTTGTTCCTGTACATGTTCGATTGCAGGCTTCTGGCCGAATTGACTCAGAATACAATACACACAAGTAGGAACACACCCATATACGCGTGCTTGAATACGTCCTCGTGAACACACAATGCGTGTTACAAATCTGCACAGCAGGAGTAAAGGAAATTCATCTCCTAGATACAATTTTATCCCACGTAAGCAGGGGTCGCTTTTGGTCCGCTGTTAACTCCTTATCCGCCAGCTGGGGACGCTCCACGTTGTTCGACTCGAATAACCGGCATGCAATCCTTTTATGAGGAAGATGCGTGGATACAGTAGATATAATATAATAAATTAAGATACAATTACTATATTAACATTAATATTTTGACATTAGTGCTGAAAAGCATTTGTGCTGGAATAGAGTCGATTTTCTTTATTATATGTTCATAAAGTGGGCAGGAACTGGGTCGTCCTTGCTGCGTAAAAGAAGCGGAGAACAGACCGCGATGAAGAACTTTCTCTCTCTGAAATCAGTTTCTCTGATTTTCTTTCTCTCTCTGAAACCCATTTATCGGGCATTTCTCACCATCTTATTGGAATTTGTCGCATGACTAACTGTGAGTTTTTCTGCGACCTCTCGACTAGTTTCCAGAGGGTTGGCTTAACCTCATGATTGTCATCCTCAACTACTGGTAGTCGACAACGAACTTTATTAGAAAAGCTTATACTCGACAGCAATCTTTCCAATCCGTTTGGGCTGCGCACGCCTCTCAGATTTCATGTTTTGGTGGATATTCTAGTTGCTACTATGGCAGTACCTCTAAGCGTGAACTTATGAAGCAGAGCGGTAGACATGTCTTGCGGTGAGCGGTGAGTCCACCATTTTAACCAGCCTAAAATCGTTATAAATAGGGTGTTAGAAGAAGGTTATATCGTAAATAGTTGATCGTTTATGTAGTCTTAAATGGTGCACAGCAGCAATATCCCAAACAAATATGTTCTGATAAAATGCATAACTGCAAAACTGCCTTTTTCTACTGAACGTACTACCTACGTTCACACTAGCACAGCTCACCTACGCATACCTGGACAGGCGTACGCATACACAACTGGTATAGATCAGTTTGGTCTCTGCATTATATAAGGCATGAAGTGAAGTGAATAATCCTAGTGTTTGGGTCCATATAATGGCTAGCGAAACCCCTGCAATTAACGGGCATTGGCTCGATCGCACACTCTGTGTAGACCAAGTCCTCCAACAATTCGAAGTCTGCGGATCGGTACCAGACTCATTTGGTAAGATAAACACGCGATTAGGATATATTGGTGAGACGCCACAAGCTATTGTACACTTGAGACATACCCTGAATCACCTCTACGAAGTTTGCTGAAGTCGAATGCATGGTGCATCCTAAAGGGGATGAGAAAAGCTGAACTCTTCATCTTTTCTACAACCGACTTTCTATTAACCTCGGCATCGATCAAATAATTCTTTATAATCTTGTTGTACAAACGCTAGATGTTATCTTACTCTTTATTCTGGTAAAGCTGGCGTTTAGGCGGATTTCGCCTTCCTCAGTGCCTGGAAAGGTCCGGTTGATCGCAATGTACCCAGCCAAACACTTCCATAACCAAACAGAGAATGCTAAAGCAAGATTTCATAGCTTCTTTGCACACTCACAGCTTTCTGTGAGTCTTCCACTGAATACGTTACGTGGAGACCAACGGCGCAGAGTTCACATGGACGTGCCCCGGCCACATTAGAATAAGCCTTAAATACTGTCCAATATCACGCGTTATTATGAGGCATTCCTCCCTGCGGTTCATTTTCGGATTCTTGGAACTAGCCTAGAATACCTCGAGAGTTTTGCGCGCCGATGTTTTCGATATGTACGAGGATGTTAACTTCTACTTCAAAATTTTTCCCGTTATATCTCTGTCTGTCTTGATCGTTTCCATCCTTTAATTCCGATTTTTGCATGCCCATCAGTGAGCACTCGGGCCATGTTCTAAACTGCCCGTTATGGCGCTGGTGCAAATAACTTTCTAAAATGTTTTTTAAAACCGTAGAAGTCGATCACACTCAGCTGGTCTTTATAACGATGTGGTTACTCGTCTGGCTCTCAAAAGGTCGAAGACGTCGGAACGTTAGCCGATTAAACTTTTTAATCAAGCTCTCTTTATAACAGTTCCCAAAATCGACTTTTTATTAACATCGGCACTGGATTATAAATCTGTTGTCCTCTTTTTCACAGCAATCGCGAGGTTGTTATTCAGCATATCGCCTTCTTCAGAGTCTGGAAGGAGACACTAATATGTAATTTACTAGGTCAAACGATTCAACAACGCAGACAGAAGGATGGAAATCTGAACAATAATTACACGATCACCGGCTTCTCGAAAAACCCACAGTTTTTATCTGTTTTCTACCAAGGAAGAACAACCGCTTAGAGTCGCATATGGTTGATTGCTGCACCACCCCACATCAAAAATCACTTCTGAGATACGGGGCTAGATCCCGCGTTATCTCTGGGCATTCTTCCATGCTATTCATTCTCGGATTTTTGGAATTTATCCAAAAAGTCTCGAGAAATTTGCGCGTTGGTGTTTTAGTCTCCTGTGCGATGACAGTGACTTTTATATCAAAATCGTCCATGTTTTTGTATCCCATGCGTCCCTAATGGGGTACCTAGTTTTGCTTTTCGTTTGCCTTCTAGGTGTTCTTTTATACGGATACATAAAAGTCTGCCCGTTTCTCCGATATAATCGTCTCCGCAAGTTCGACAAGAGATCAGGTATGTGTATCGTACCTGAACTCATGCACTCACTGCCTCTGCCGTAAGGGCAAATTACGCAATTTGGTGTTTCACATAGACGGTCATACAGGCGGTTGTGAACAAACTGACGGCGTAGAGTATCCGGTGGTATTTCAACTATCGCTACCGATTCCTCAAGATCTGCCCTTCTTAAGCATCGCTTTATCGCTACACTTATTTCATCGCTAATGAAGGGCAAGATAAAAGGGATTTTGCTTTGGCCAAACCGTTCGTTTTGGAGCGTGCTCTCCTACTGGACTTATCTCGTGGGGTTACTAATTCGTAGCCATTGGAGATAGCTATTTGCCGAACCAACTCACGCGATTCTTCCTTTAGTTCCCTACTTGTGCACACAGTGGTGGCTGTTTGAAACATGTTTCTCTTAAGCGCCCTCTTTGTGTATGAAGGGTGGGAAGAAAGGAAGTGAACGAGGATGTTCTTGTTACTTGGCTTTCGGTACCACTTTGTCATGAAGCCGCTACTGGATAGGTTTATTTGAACGTTTAGAAATGGAAGCCACTTTCCTTTCGGTTTCTCACGGGTGAACTTAATGCACTCAGACTGCGCCTTCAATAAATCGAAGCATTTGCACATTTCCTCCTGCGTAGAGAAGATGACAAAACAATCATCTATGTACCTGCAGTAGAGTAGTGGCCGGAGACCGAAAACGGGGCTTCTACTTTAAACATAAACGCAATGGCAAGGATTGGTGCCAGTCGCTGTCCCATTGCCACTAACTCCCTTATTTGCGCGTAGTATTTACCAGACTATCTGAAAATCGAGCACTTTAGGCACTATCCGCTATCCGTATATATCCGCTTAAAAAAACACCTAGGTGGCAAACCAAAAGCAAAACAAAACACCCTATTAGGAACGCATAGAATACAAAAGCATAGCGGAGACGATTTTGACATAAGAGCAACTATTCTCTCACGGGATCCTAAAACACCAACGCGCAAACTCCTCGATGCTTTTTGGATAAATGCCAAGAATCCGAGAATGAGTACCAGGGAAGAATTCCTAGAGGTAACGCGTGATCTAGCCCCATATCTCAGAACTGATTTTTAATGGGGCGTGGTGCAGTCGTCAACTGTAGGCGACATCAGTAGTCCGTTCTACAGAGATCTGAAAGTCTACACTCTTTTAACCTTGAGATGGATAACCAATGTCTTATTACGCTGACAAACTCTCATAGGTTTATTGCAAAAATCTATTGTGGGTGGTGTCTTGGCTCATTCGCGTTCCTCAGAGGCGCTGTGATTCGAGTCTAGTGCTCGCAGCAGTTATTTCCTCTGATATAACGCTTCGGTGCCGCACCGAGTCTCATCCATTTGAGTGCAACGTCGCAGAAATGAAGCAATCTCACCCGGTAGTGTTCAAGAACTGTCCTGTAAAGAGACGTAAATGTTATGGTCAGTGGAAATAATGACTATGAGCGTTAGTAAGAATGTATTTTATGCAAGCCATTGTATACGGGTTCAATAGCCCCTTCAATGGTTGAGTTATAGCAGCATATAGAATTCTTCGAAAAATCCTACTACAATGAAATTCAGTCACATATCTGTGCAAGTATATCACGCCATTTTCTGATTTCATAAAAAGCACTACGAGTCGGGAAGATATTTTGCACAAATCAGTGTGTTGACCATGGGACAGCGATTAGCACCAAACCCCATCGCCTTCATGTCTAAGGCAGAAGGTGCAGTCCTCGATCATCGGCCGTTACTCTACTGTGGATACATGGATGACTGCTTCATCGTCTGTTCCACGCAAGGACAGATGGAAAAGTGTTTTGAAATGTTTAATAGACAGTCCGAGTATATAAAATTCACGCGAGAAAAGCCAACCAAAAACTGGCTTCCGTTCTCATACATACAAATAAAGCCTTCAGAAAGTGGCTACATGCTACATAACAGAGTGGTGTCGAAAAGCAAGTACTAAAAATATACTCGTGCACTACCTCTTTTATCATCCTTCACACATGAAAAAAGCACTAATCGGAAACATGTATTGAACGGCTAAAACGTGTGCAGAGAAGAAGAGCAACGGAAGGATTTGCTAAACCTGGAACGAAAAATAGCGATTTCGAATGGCAACGAGGCAGGGGCCACTTGGATTGGACCAAAAGGTAAGAATATTGATATTGTGTATTGACACAAAATTTTATATCAAACTAAACCAAGACCCCTTCTAAGCTATCTTTCATTTCAAATGCAATAAGTTACGCCATTAAGAGGTGCCTTAGAAAATGTCGTCTCGGAAATTCTGTAGCAGTTATTGAACTCCCACGTAATATCCTAAGCCATCAATTAGTTCGCAATCGTCTCTATAATCACACTGTTTACTTTTCATTTGCTGCTCATTACAGTTTTTCACGGCAGGGTATTATGCGAAATACAACCACAATGATGCTGAGATATTTGCAAAACACCGGACAGCAGGTGTCTGCAGTGGGAACGAACGCGCTGTTACCCTTTCGGGGGGCTAACGCGTTCAGCCACCACAGTGTGGGAGCCCTTCGTTTCTCTTCTCTCTTAGCTATGTTATTCTTACTGCATCATTGTGGTTATCTCAGCATCGCCGTCGTCTCTATGATCGTCTGTGCAGCTCGGAAAATTGCGTGATCTGTCTTAGCCGGAGAAACAGGCATTGCATAAGTTCAGGTACAATATACCTGTTCTCATGTAAGACATTCGTTGAAGAACACATTGAGTAAAGGGGTAGACCCGCATTAAAGAATGCCCATATGGGAAAGCAAAAATTCGACAATGCACTCTTCCAGGCACATATAGTGCACAAAAACACAATGGTGATGGTTTTGAAGTGATTGTCCGGATCCTAGCGTAGGAATCAAAAAAATCAACGCGCAAGACTCTTGGGTCGTTCTGGACCTGGCGCTTTATTTCAAACTTTTTGGTCTGGGTCGGTCCCACTCGTCGTCGCACGTGATCAACACACAGGTGATCCCACAACAACAACAACTGGCGCCAACCTCGCGTCGGTTCAACAAGGGCAGTCCGTAAGAATGCAGGTACCTTTTTCAATTATTTTACAAAAAGTCGGTCTTTTGAGTTAGTTCGACGACTATTCCATTATCTATCATAAACTAATAGCCTACGGTGTTTACAACCGTTTCCTTTCATTAGAAGGATTGAGTTTTTATAGGCGATTTTGAATGTGTCTAACGTACTTTTAAGCATCTTAAATTCAACCAGTGCTGGTTTGCTGCTTTTTCGTGGAGTATCCCGCGAAAACCATCTGCTGTCGTCTCCATTTCAACAGTGAGTCTTCATACAACTTAACTCGATGATTTTTATTTCGTTGGAATTACTACCGTCACCATTGGCGCCCTCGTCATCACTGAAGTTTGTCCGCCTCCACAAAGGCAAGTACTCATCAGTTGTCATTATCGCAGTTTTCATTACCCATTTTAAATATGGTAGACAATTTTCGTCCCGTCATCCAGAACTCATTACGTCGTTATTTCACTTTCAACAGCCTATGAAGCGTCAGTTTCCTCTCTGCTTTATTCCTGAACAGTTGACAATTCCTCTGCACCATTACAACTCCTGTTATTCATTTTGGCTATAGTGGTTTTTGATTATTTCAGAGCTTCTCAAGAAACAGATGTGATTTTAGGGTTCAAAATGACGCGCTTTGTTGGGTTAATTTTTATTTGGATCGTGTCTTTAGCCTTAACACAAGTGATCGAAGAAGTCGACCGGCGAGACATGTGAGTTTACTTACTTTGTGCTCAGAACTTTTGCAAATGGAGACGTTTGTTGTGGACTGATCTTATCTGATAGTTAACATAAATTCTCACGTTTGCAATTATAATAACGGCAATAATAATAAAAACAATGACGATGATCTTAACCTTTCTTATCTACTGCCTAGTATAATTTCTAACGGCAGTGTATGATGTGAAATGCAACTAAGAATGCTGAGATATTGGCAAAACTCCGGACCGCAGGTATCTGCGGTGGGGAACGAACGCGCTATTGTCCTTTCCGAGGAGTAACGCGTTCACCACCACTCCATGTGTGCCCCTCGTTTCGCCTGTTTCTCAGCTAGTTCTATTGATCGACGCCATCAGCAATCACCCGTCAACGGGACTGATCTAGGGAGCCCAAATCGGCAACGAACCTAGTTATACTGTGAAATTGAAGTCGAAATCACAATCCTAACCATTTACCGCCTACTATAATTTTTAACGGCAGAGTATGATGTGAAACACAACTATGATAATGCTGAGATATTTGCAAAACTCCGGACCGCAGGTGTCTGCAGTGGGGAACGAACGTCCTATTATCCTTTCCGGGGAGTAACGCGTTCACCACCACAACATGCGGGTCGTTCGTTTCGAGAATGAAAACTAGAGAAAATGAAAATGAGAACTAACTGAGAGATAGGCGAAACGAAGGACCCGCATGGTGTGGTGGCAAACGCGTTACTCCCCGGAAAGGACATTAGCGCGTTCGTTCTCCACCGCAGACACCTGCGGTCCGGAGTGTTGCCAATATTTCAGCATCATTGAAATAATAATAATAACAATAATAATAATAGTAATAATAATGATAATAATAGTAATAATAATGATAATGATGATAATAATAATATTGGTAATAATGGTCCGGCTGTTTGACCCATCGAAGTCAGAACCCCTAGGATAATTTAATTACCTTAACGCTGTGTTTTTCTTTCCATTCATTCACGGGCCACTCAAGTATCAAGTAAGTGTTTTTCATCGCTCCAAATGTGCTGGGTAAGAAATCTATCTGGTTTTCTTTTCCATTCCATCAAAATTACTCGGTGTTCCTGCGGTCCACAAGACGAATTTCTTATTATCGTAGGGACGTTATTTCCACTTCGTTTCGGAACCCCCGGAAAAAATCAAAATTTTCAACAGTCTCCCGTCTAGAAGCATTCACGTACATGGAGCTTTCTCTGTGCAAGACGACAGTCTTTTCAATAAGTCTGGCCAGCTAGAAACTATTATTGCTGTTCATCACGATAGAAAGCAATTTTTGGGTCGACATCCAGAACCATGAATTGGCCGGTGTTCTCTCTTGTTTCTGAGTACAAATTGTGGTTCATCATTTCTCTTTATAGTGTGAAAACCACTAGCCACTCTACTGGGAGCGAATTGAAGGAGTGGCGACCCTCTGTGATCTTAGATCACCAACGTAGAAGAGAATATTAGAACTTTGCAAACTTAACGAATGTATTTGCCCTCATCAATAATGCTGTGCGAACATTTCTCAGAACGTCAACTTTACTTTAAATTTTCTAAACCAAGCCTTAAAGTTTTAACACAGTGGGATTTTCTTAAATAAAATTATAACGCAAGCACCGTAGTCACCCACAAGTCGAGATTTTCGCCGGGACCACTATCTCTGAACGAAATCAGGCTCGTTCGAGTGCATTTGTGTTTCGATGGGGTTCGACGCTCGAGTCGAGTCGCAGCAAAAAGCAGGAAGTATTCGTGGACACCGGAAATCGGCAATTTTATCGTGATATTAGAAGTAAACTGGTGAGATGTTTCTAAGGATATGCAGGTCTTCGTGGTTTTTATTTCAATTAATCAGCCCCTCCATGACACGGGCCATGTTTGCTTTAATATCTTATGAAAAACTATAATGTTTCGGTCAGTTACAAACTGAAGTCAAAGCGTATCATTGCGAAGTAGGCTGTATGAAGGAACTACTTTTTTGAAGGGACCAGCGAAATACCACAATTGAGGTGAAGAGGGAGGTGACCATACATCTTTCAAAATATTCTTAGTCGTGGACAGAAATTAAGCCCACGATGGTAAACCTCAGACCCACTGAGCGCGAGTCTAGTGATGAGGAACCTTTCCAATTGAGCACACTCGAAATATCCTCATCAATCTAGCACTCTCGCACTTCACTTTAGGTCATATTCATTGCTTCAAGCGATTATTTATTTGCACCTTAAAAAGCGACTTATGTTTTTGAGGACCAGTTCTAATTAAAGAGGTTGTGCTGAAAATGAAGGACAACGTGTGGTCATTGAGATTTAATTATTGGATCCGTCGCTCCTAGGAACCGTGTCAGAAACAAAATCGAAAAGGGGAAATCGGGGCTAATTCCGCTTCGGGAAAAATTTCAAGGTGGAAAAAAATTGAATCGTATAATTTTCAATAACGATATTTCCCTACGTAGACCAGTACGATCGCAAGTTCCGGTGTAAGTTGAGGTAAGCGTCTCTAGAAAGCTATGTGGTTGAGTATTCATCAACGAGGAAGAGAAACTCATTGGAGGTGTAATGAGGCTAAGATCAATAGCTATATTAAAATTTTGACGTTGCTTAAAGGCTCCCATTAAGGACGAAGTTAATATGCATTAATTTCAGCACGAGCCCGGACCTGCGATATCTGAAGCGAAACAATTTGTCAAATATGCTGAGACTGGGGAAACGTGCTGGCACCCCGAAGCGGCGAGTTCTCTGCGATGACTGTAATCTCGGAAACCTGATGAGATTGGGGCGATGATGGTTTACGATCGTACCAATCGTATGTAACCCTCAACCCAACATAATCTGTCGAATAAAGAACTTCGATCCGATTAAACGCTGTGACGATGTCTACCCTTTCTAATCAAGATGCTCTTATTGCTTGACGTTTCCAATAAATGCTTGATTTCGAATTGAATACGGGCTAGCAATGTCTAGCGGATGGCGTAACAGAGGCCTTATTTTTACGATGCATTGACAGACTTTGTTGGGAGAAGGCAGAGCCCGATTGTATAAAGCATCATTATACCAGCGCTCGAGAAGAAGTGTGCTTGTCTGCCAACATTTGTGGAGCCATTAGTTTTCCATAAAGTCAAGGAGTTAGAACACAAAAGAACCTATGATTGAGGTAATAAAAGTTCACCTTTACTCCAAGCTTGGAGGATGCCGAAATGGATGCAGTGAAAACCGACTACACTACTGGTTGTCGAAAAAAATGTTATAATTCAACTATTACGTTAGTTCATTTGATGAAATTCAATACCCGTCACTTTTTTTTAAACTGTAGTCGCGTCAGTTATCGAGCAACTGATATGGGCACCAATACACTCCATTCTTCTCTGCAGCGCGTCAGATTCGCTCACTATGCTCATCTGACTCAGGAGACGCGAAGATGACGTACTTTCATTATGGTACTGTTGTTTACTACCTTTAGCGATAATGTGGTTGCCGGTTGATGCGGCACTCTGCCAAGACATAGATTTACTCTTGCTGGGCTTCCTCACGAACTTTTCAGTTCGTGCAATTATACTAACGGATGAACCCTGCTGAGAATGTTAGCTGTACAACCTGAAGCACTTTACTGTAAGGATGAATGCTAACCATTTAAGGGAGATGAGTGTGCAGAGATCACAAATATCCGTATAACGGTAAATATGTGATTATAGGCAGGTAGTTGAATAGATAAGAGAAAAACGAACAGATAACATCGCGAGGTAAATCTCAAATATGTACTAGAAAAGTGTTCAACCAATGGTAGGACAGTTGCATTTATGGCGCCCTTAATGGTTGTCTATTTTGTCTATCCATCATCTTCGCTTCTGCTGAATTTGTTGAGCCATCGCTCTTCGTTTAAGGTGTGAACTGGAATTGCCGACATGTGAACCGTTTCCAACGAAAATGCTCATAAGTTCGGATTAATCTTATTTTTTTCAAATTTTATTTTATTCTACCCGTCTCCACGTCTACTGTGCGAATCCCAGCACGTCTCTCACATTCGATTCGTTTCCTCGCATCCATTGTCTAAAAATATCTTCCAACTTTTATGTGTGACTTCGGTAGCTGCTTGAGGATTTCCATTTCATCTTGAGTGTCGAAGAATGCTGGTCGGGTCGATTCTCCGTGGAGTCCTGAGATAGCCGGAATGGAGCGTTTCCATTTGGTTCGCAGAGAGTGAATCTTACCTTAGTAACTCGAAATTCACAAGATGTCTCGCCATTTAATATATGGTGTTAGAAACTATTTTTGCTGAATCATCGGCTAAGAATTCGATTCTACAATACAGATAGCCCACTTTGTGAATGCGAAGATTGGGATTCGAAAGGTTTTTGAAAGTCTCTTTGAAAGTCTTGAGCTTCATCCGTGCCTTGCTAAATCAACGAAATGTTTGCTTTCTATTCATAAGCAGGTATAAATGTCGAATGAGTGCAAGCAAAAGATGAGGTTTTAATATCGGTGACTAGTAAAATAGAGTTCTGTTACAGAATTTCACGCACTTGTAACCTATTCCGTCTTTCACATTCTTCGTATAAACTCCGAAAAAATTAGCTAACACATTCAAATGGAGCTTTTAAGGGCTATAATGAAGTTTCATGGAAAAAATAAACCGTTTTGCCGAAGAGGTTTTACAACCACAACGTTGCTGAGATATTTGCAAAATCTATGGACCGCAGGTGTCTATGGTGGGGAACGAACGCGCTATTGTCCTTTCCGGGGAGAAACGCGTTCACCACCACACCATGCGGGTCCTTCGTTTCGCCTGTCTTTCAGCTATTTCTATCGATCTTTTTGCCACAGCAATCACCCGTCAGCGGAGTTGATCTGGGGAGCGCAAATCGGCATAGAACCCAGTTAAGCTATGGCTGCAGTTGAAATCGCAATGTTTAACGTTTTGTTTTCTGCCTTCTATAATTTTCATTTCAGAAGTTTTATTTTTTTATATATGGGCGCTCGCCATTATATATTCCTCTTTGCTGAATGTCACTTAGATATTAAGACGCACCACCGCATCTGTGCTGCACTTATCATCCAAATTATAGTTAATCGTGGTTACTAATTATAGGAGCTGGTAGAACAGACGACAGACAAAGGAAAAGAGCTGTAGAATGAACTCCACGAGGATGCAACTGTTCCCTTTGACGTCCACCTGTAACTTGAACGACCTGATCGTAAGTAAAGTTAAACAGCTGTATTCACTGGTGATGTTTTTTACTGGTCATAGTGTGAGACTCGCGCCCGCCACCTTGCTCGAATCAAGCCACCAAAATTGATCCGATTTCAAGGAAAAAAAAACGAATGGAAGACGTTCTGGGGTCCGCACAATTTGTGAAAGCAGGCCGGCCAAGTATCCAAGTAAGTAAATAAGCAAGTATGGTTAGCAAGTGGTTAGCAAAAAGACAGTGCTAATGCTTGAATTTGGTGTCACGGGGTATCCCATGATTTTATATCATGACTTCACTCGCTCGGCAAGTTTTGAAAGGGCGATGATTCACCTTTTGTCAGAAGCGGTTGGTAGTGCTCGCGCTGACATCATTGCACAAGTTTTGTTGTTAGTCAGATTAAAGAATATATCAGACTTATAATCATTGACGAGTATTTATTTTACTCAAACCGTAGTTGTTCAAAAACTATAACAGCTGAAACTCTCTTACTTGTCTAGCCCAGATGATGAATTCATTCGATGTGAAAGCCGTCATAGTTTAAGGAGGTTCTCCTACTTTTTGAAGCTTTCAGTACCTAAAAATTCCGTTGGAATCGACCAGAGCTCACTACTCCTCCGTTCTCTACTGCTCATTCCAAGTTCAGGCCACATTTCCGACTTCTAACTCCTCTGTGAATTAAGAAGGCCTTTATGCCCTTGTATGCATAAGTGTTTTGTACCCATGAACTTTTGCAGTTTCCTGTGACTTTGAGAAATTTGCGTTTCTCTTTCCCGTTTTGGAAACTCCAATACCTATAGCGTTTTTCGTGATTGACGTATAGAAAACTGCTTGTATGAATGAGAACTGACTTACTTTGGTGTTTACTTCTAAACACCCAACTGTAGCCCTAATACCTCTTAACACTGTCCTAAGGAATTGAACAGAAGTCGGATTTTTAAAAGAAAGTTTCAAGGAGATCACAATTTTAGCACGATGAGTTCAAAAAAGTACTTTATGAGTTCGTCGGTGAGGAACTGTGTTGTTTAGTGAAGAAGATAGCCCACGTAAACGAAGAATGTTCCTTATGCACTTCTAATATCTCTGTCGTTTCAGAAACTTTTTTCTCGAGCAGACAAGAGGCTGTCCCATTTCCCAAAATGACAGAGCAGCACACAGCACATATCTGATGAAATTACAAAAAGTAGCTACAGAATAAGATTATTGAAACAGAGCATGGATTGTGATGTAGTGCAGATGGTGTTTTCTAGAAGGTGCACGGCCCTTGCTTGACTTTCCCTAGACGACAAAGCCTCGTATTCTTGCAGAGATGGCAAATTGATGTGAAACTTGTTTGGGCCCAACTCGATAATTTCCATCCAAGGAACGTGACAGCTAATCGTAGTGAAGAACAGAGAACGCCATAGTAAGGCTTTCCCCGGATTGAAGACCGATTCAACCAAAAATTAATGGCATCCGCAAAGAAGACCAAATCCTCAAACAGCGGCCGAAATCATTTCCGTCTGAAGCAGGATAGCTTCTCTTAATTGCTTCGATGGCTTCAGAGCAGAACAAGCCGTCATGATGAGAACCACTTAGTCTGGTTATGTTAAAAAAATGTTTTCACAGAGAAAATGGCGATTCTAAATTAAGCTCTCTAAAATGCTGATGACTATCGTTCGTTTTAATTGGTTTTAATTGATTTTTTGGTACAGCCTATTACGGCGCAAAAAATCTACGGTCCTTGAATTACAGGGACAACTCAAAAATGACGTCAATTAATGCTTATCTATTCAAACCTCGCCGTTTTTATGTTGCTTCCGTTTCTTTGGATACTTGGACGGCCGGACGGCCTGTCTTCACTGGTTGTGAGAGCCCCAGCATAATTTCCGTTTTCTCGGAATTTTGCTGGTCTAGCCATCGTGGTTTCCTAGGGCCACGAGGTCAGCCTGGGCAAAGTCTGCCTCAGGTCTTCACCAGTACAGGCAGCCGCTGGCCCCTGTGGATCGGAAGGTGATTTGCCACCATGCGACTAGTTTCATTCCGGGACGGTGGTGGATCCTGGTATTGGTTTTCTCCTAGCTGGGATTTTTGATGAAAACGCCGGACCCCATCTCAGCTTAGGCGACCCTGGGGCGAATCCCTATGCTGCGCATCGCAGCCCGACACTCAGGACCACCTCCCAGCCACGATGAGGCTGTAAACCGTTGGGCGAGGATCCATTTGCTGTCTAAAAACAGGTGCTAAGTGATGTAAATATTTTTCGAGGTTTAAAGTAGAAGTTTCCATAGCTAGAATGAAACTTTTTACAATGTGCAAGTAAAATCGTTAGTTGTCGAAATATCTGTGAGTGACGTACAGAATGCATTGGATTTTTCGATTAACATCTGACACCTTTCCAATCTTCTTACTTTAACCTCTTCGACAAAACGGTAATGAATTTCAGCCAAAGTTTCACAGCTTCAACACTCACGGTGTCGTTCCTGCTTTCTAGTGCTCTTAAAAGTTTAAAGTCTTTACAGAATTTTCAGCGCTGACTTTCTATTAAGCTAGGCATTGCTCAGTAAGTGTTTTCATCGTGAACAGACACGATGTGATCGACATTAAACTTAATAACTAAATCTCACTGCCTGAATACTGTCGAAACGTTGGCCAGTATTAAATAAATCCTTCTCTGCCAGTTTGTTTCTTCACCACAACAGTGCTTTACCCAGTTAAGCTGAGGTTGTGGTTATAATCACAATTTTAGCTTATTATTTACTGCCTACTTCTTTTAATGGCAGGGTATATATTGCAAAATACAACTTCAACGTTGCTGAGATATTTGCAAAACTCCGGACCGTAGGTGTATGCGGTGTGGAACGAACGTGCCATTGTCCTTTCCGGAGAGTAACGCGTTCACCAGCACACCTTCGTTTCGCCTGTCCCTCAGCTAGTTCTCATTTTTCACATTTCACTTGACCTGTCATAATATATACTGTGCGGAACCAGCACTTCTTGGATTCGATTCGTTATCCTCGCATTCACCGCCCTTCATGGTCTTCGCACATTTGGCGTTTTGTTCGGCTGTTGCCCGAGGATTTCGCCTTATTTTTGATTGCAGCGAATACTCATCGAATCGATTTTCCTTGTAATCTTAGGGGTACCCTGGCTATGGTGTTCCCTCGTCTACCGGAGGAGAACGTCGGAGAAGGGTCGAACAAGCTTGTTTGCTTCCTGATCGATGGCTTCACTACCAACTGCGCCAAGCAGTAAATAAAAGTTGAATATCGTGAATATTTTTTGGTATTCACAACTTTGTATACTCAGGAAGAAGACACCGATCACTACAGAAGCACGAAATACTGGGGAATTATTTTATCATCCTTACGCTGTCTTCGAAGAAGGCACTGATTAATTTTGCCTAGGTTTAATGAAGTCGGTTTTAAAGCGTGAAATAATCTTGTGCAGATGCAACTGAATCTAAGTTCTCACAGCCCAAGCGGGTCAATTATCCAAAGCATGTACTGTGTGGGTTTACTTAGCAAAATTATTATACATTTCACAGGTTGTGCTCGGATTTTAGCTATTTATTTGGTCGTTTGAAGCGATTCGACTACACTAAGCGGATGCAAAGAAATGGACGTCTATTTTCATGTTACCGCATTCCAAATATTAAGGTATACGTTTGAAGGATAAACCATGTTTGTAAAATAGTAATCTTGGCACGGAAACGATTTCGACGTTTGCATTCGTAGAAGTCTCATCTAGTTTTGCACAGAACCAAAAAATTTTTACTGACGCCTCCAACTCACATAAGGTGAGTGGCCACAGACCTACAATAATTCGCTAGCTTTCTTCACTTTCTTCTCAAACAATAACCAAAAAAAGGTGGAATATTGTTGGAAATCACAATACCAACCTTTTATTTGGTGCCTATTACAAATTTTTACGGTATGGGGCTATGTGAAATACAACCGCAATAATGCTGAGATATTTGCAAAACTCCGAACCGCAGGTGTCTGCGGTAGGAACGAACGAGCTATTAACCTTTCCGGGAGCTAACACGTTCACCTCCGTCCTTCGTTTCGCCTGTTCCTCAGTTAGTTTTTAATGTCGCTTTCGTTCCCCACCACAGACACCTGCGGTTCGCAGTTTTGCAATTCTTTCAGCATCGTTGCGATTGTACGGAATCTTATGAGTGAAAACTGCCCCTGACCAGAATTGAACGAGACTTAATGATGTAAAGATATTTTACGGCTTTCTCCATGGGCTTGAAGAATTAAAGAAAGTCAAACATAGTAAAGTTGACTAAATGTTGCTCTAGAGAGTTTTGATCTCTTCAATGCCGAATCTGCTCGAGGCTTTTAGAATTTTTCATTGGTAACTAAGTACGAAAGTTGTATTGCCCTATATGTAATATGTCTTAACAAGATTTAAACGAACTTTTTAGTAATGGCAAACTCTCTAGGAAAATAAAATGTAAAAGTTTCACTAGAGCTTTTCAAGGGATAGACTTCAAATCGTCTCTTTCTGATGACCTTGAACTTATCTCAGCAAAGGCGACGGAAGTACAGATGTCGGTTCTCTGAAGTCAAAATGCAGACCAAAAGGAACCATATTCTTTGCCCTAAAGCACTCCTGGATCTAGTTATGGAGCTTTTTTTATTTTCTTGGCTGCACCAGATTAACCTCTGTCAACCCATAACGCCCACCTCCGTGTTTCGTGATTGGCCCATAGGATTACTAGCAATCTTTCGTTGGCTGCAGACTTTCCGCTTTTTTGATAATAAAAAGTAGTTTTCCAATAACAAGAACGCTACAGTGGGAGTGAACACGACGGAATCGTAGAAAAAACTTTACTCTATATTTCTATGGATATACATGATTTGTGCTACTATCTATCATACTACTATTTACTGTGTGTTATTATGGTCTATCATAGAAATACATAGCTGTCAGAATTTTGAAGTCATTTGCAGACCATGCTGAGCCCATTTCGGTGTTTTTTGTATCCGCACATTCTATACAACGACCATAGCAATTGAAATGAAGTAAAAGTTAGCTGCCAGTCTAATTACCAGTCAATGAACTCTTGCGCAAAGAAGTCTTTGCAAATCACTAAGTGTAGAGAATGGTTTTTCTGATTCCATCCCCACTGTCTTGATCAGCTTTCGATTAGCTGTCGAATGAGTACATGTAGTGAAATTAAAAAACTGTGGAACCGACTAAAATCAATATGCACACTGCAGTGTCCATATCGCATGAACACTACATTGTCCATATTGGACTTTATGGGTTAAACGAATAACTGAAACCAAGCCTATGTATGTACGTTTGTAAATGCCTGCGTTTTTGCAGATTTCCTGCCTCATTAGATTAGCTGAACGAGTTCCTTTCCTTTCCTTTTTTGTTGTGGTTGTCATTCATGATGGTAGTCCGCTTCGTATATGGTGACGTGTGAGGGTGCCATACCATCTATACTCTCGGTTGATAGCGATTCATCTGGATCTTGAAGAGAAAATAGACTTAAAAGATCTGATCCGAGCATTGCAGAGCATTGTAGTGTGTGCCAAGTAAATTTCAGAAGAAATCATTCAAGTGCTTTATGGGTGATGAGCAAAATTCTCGAGTTGGAGCATCGACCTAGGTCTCTGCTGCATTGTAGAATGCTTGCCGCTGAATCGAAAATGTGTGTGCGGATTTATGGATCCGTTTGCCTGCCGGCAGTTTCGCTGATAGGCCCTAGAGTGTTTCATATTACCGCCTTTCATCTGAATAACTCCTCAGTTATATTGTTCTTTGTGTTCATTGTACGCTTACGGTAAGCGCAAGAAGTGTTCTCAGTAATCCGAGATTCCTCAAAAGGCCGACTTTCTATAAATCTCATATAAACAAATCCGAGATACCATTCAATTTGACGTTTTAAAAACAGGAGCACTTAGTTCAACTAAGTCACTTTTCGTGATTTATGCGATTTTCTGATGCTTGTTCTCGCTTCCTTGAGCACATCTACCCTGTTTCATTGGTACTTATTGAAAAGATGATGCTGCAGTCGGCAAAGCAAAGATCTGAGCGGAAGCTGCCACGAACTCCTACGCCTTTCTCTTTTCATTAATGACTTAATTATACAATCCAATGCAGCAGTAAACAAGTTAGTGAAATGTTGAGACCTTCCTGAATCTTCTTCTTCTACGGGGATAAGGAGGAACTTATAAAGAAGTTTATTTTTGTGCTGTTTGTGATAAAGATTTATTTTTGTGCTGTTTGTGCTGTAATAGTAGTGCACTTGTGATAGTGGTCACTTAGGGTGCTTGTATAAGATGGTCCACTTCTTGGTCGACAAGTGCTGATAGGATTGCATTTATTTCTACGCTATAGGACGCCTTTTATAGTCGACAAAAGGTGAGGACAAAGGGCAGGTAGCATTCCCGATAGACTTCTTTTATGAGGGGCACCGTCTGGATGTGGTGAATGCAACAAAATCTTCGGATTCTTCCATTGCCAAATGCTTGTGCTTCGTCTAAATTCCTTGATTAAGAATATAAGATACTTTTGGTGAAGAGCTTCCGCAGTCTACCCAACATGCAAATTGGACACCAGTTATGAAGATCCTCTTGCATGTCCTTCTTATGCAAGACCACGTGCTCCATTGGTCTTGGATTTCTTTTTGTTACTAAAATGCTTCATGGGTTGCTAGAATGTATCACATGTATTTTGAGTATTCCAACTTGTGAGAAGTCGCAGTGATGTTATCGGGTCTTAGAGCTGCGTCTTTCTTCACGCTTTCTATTATTGCTCGAACGCCACATGGAAGAATCTAAGGCGTTTGTTCTCCAACGACGATTTAGGCTTTGAAAAGGAAAGCGTGAAACGGAAAAGACTAATGTCGAAGTTTTTAGTAAGCGATAACATATCGTATTAGAAGTTGGTACCTATTCAATGATCGTTCATTTAGTACTGCCATAGCAACATTAAAAGTGCTGATGTCTTGATGAAATTTCTTGAGATTCGTTCTTTTTGAGCTCCTTGCGAGTGGACTGCTTTTTTCCTGCGCGGTGACAAGAATTCTTATCGAGTCACGACGGAAGCAAAAATTCGTACGGAAACGGCAGTGTTTGAACTCAGTACGGAATGACAGGACTGGGAATGTATCAAAAAGGCACCATTTTCTGTTTGCGTGAATGTGGTCGATATCCGTATGCCATGGCTTTATGTGACACACATCCCCAATGACGACTTCCTTCTCAAGAAGTGAATTTCCACGAAAGTGGTAGAATGTGCACAAGAGTTCAGCGGATTATTCCATCAAATTGGTAATAGAAACCACTCAATTTATGCTCATCAACTCGAAGTCGGTGAGTAACAATTGATGATTCTGCCTTGTTATGATGCGTGGGTTCACGGGATGTGACGGCCAAGTGAGAGGAATGCGTCTTGAATGAATCGAAAAGTGGAGGGCTGTATGACAAAACAAAACCCAGAAATATCTCAACGTCGGAAGCTTTCATTTAGGACTAAGTCAAAAAATTCAATTATAACCAAATTGGTTTTGGCGATATTACGCCGCCCACTAAGCGGCTTTTTTAATGCTCAGGATAAATTATTCGAAATACACGAAAGCAAAAAAGCTGAAGCTGGCACCTTTTCAGCAAGCGTTTGGTTAATAATATCGATTCCCGTAAACAGCTGAAGATATGAATCCAATTTGGATAACGACTGATAAGTTGTGCACCAGTAGCTGCTGCAACAGCATGCTTCATCTATATCTCAACATCAGGCCAAAGACGCCCGAACATTACCCTAATAAAAAATTTATGCCAACCTCGTGTTAACTCAATTATGTAAATAGAAAAAGGATAAAGGTGTCGGCGTTGATCAATCTCTGAGGGACGCGACATGCATTCGACTTCACCAAGCATCGTTTGGAGGTGATTGAATGCATTTCTGGCCTTTACAATAACGCGCGGTGGCCTACCGATGTATCGAGCCAGTGCTGCTACCCTCCCAGACAAGTCTGATATCAATTTGCCGATCCCGGAGGGATGGAAGGCTTGGTGGACCATGGGCGCAGGGATCGATTCCACGTGAGTGTCGCAGTGGCGGCTCCAGCCACTGAGCCACACGTACGCTGATCACTATGTAGTTTCTTAAATCGTGAAAGCTGGGTCACCAACAAATTTTTCAACGTACTACGTCACCGCTATTTCAGATCTAAACGATTTGCTACAACCCACTGGATTCGACTCGACGCGACTGCGAAAACTCACATCTCGAGTAGGAACGACTGTGGACCATCGACTCGGTTCAATCCTCCTCTGAAAAAGGCGAAGGCGCCGATGGGGCAGCCGAACAAGGGTTTTACAATCCCGTGTTAGCTTAATAATTTAAGAAAATAGGTCGTTTAGATTATGGATTTTTGAAGGAAACGAAGCGACTTGAGAAGAAGCAGAAAGAAAAGTAGATAGAGTTTGGTATAGAAGTACTCTCCATTATGTGACGTACTGTGCCCTCGATATTCATGGTAAATAAGTTATAAATGGAAAAATTAGTTCTGGCTGTATTGCGCCCTCAAAATCGATGCACGCTTACTCGATCGTAAGATTACGAGTTACGTCAAAGTTTTTTCATTCCTTGGTTAGGTCGTTTTTGGTTCAGTACTTTCCACTAAGTAGAGGGTTACAACAAAATCTCCTGTTCATCTTCTTATATGCATGGACCAACTGAAGCAGGAAGTGACGATTCTTTAGAACAGTGCGATCTTTCTAATTAATGCATTTCAATGACCTCACTCCGTAACCTGCATTCTTTGGGAAGTTAAATTCATAGAAGAAAGGAAATGGACTTCGATATTCACTTAAATCGCATTTCTTCAACAATTGCTCTATATTCACCAGAGTTCCTTGTCACCACGCCTCTTGGTCATCCGTCTTTGGGGAGATATTATACCCAATGTATTTGAGAGTTTTCTTCCTTGTTTTCCTTGTTTTCTCTAGTTAAGATGACAGCTGTTATGACTAATTACTAGTGTTATGACATTCACCCCTTTTGATCCATTACTGGCTGTTATGAGTACATTCTAGCGCTTTTGCTATCCAGGTATCGTTAATTTTTCTCACCAAACAAACGGACTCCTATGACTTGCCTTAGACGGAAAGCTCAATGGAGAATGGACCACGAAGACGAGATATTTGTTGAAAGATAGAACGATGAGGTTCGATATGATATTGAATATAACGACTTTGTTTTGAAATGAATTTTTAGAGGGTTCCATAGGTTGCCATTTAAGGCATCCTGCAAAGTTTAGGTGCACGCTTTTCTTTAAGCTTCTCAATTTGTTTCGTATCGAATTATGTGTCGGACTTGGAGCGCCCCTTCTGACCAATCAATAGTAATGCTTAACTTTTATTTACTGCCTATTCATTTTTCACCGCAAGGTATTATGCAAGTCACAATCACAAGAATGCTGAGATAAGAGCAAAGTTTGGAACCTCACTTGGGCTTCGAACCTGCGATTACTGTTTTCGGGGGCTGTCGTGCTATCTGCCACACCAATCGAGTCCCTTTCTTTGCTTATCATTCAATCAGTTTTTTGGCTTCACGGTGTTATCAGCATCCATGCGTCATCGGGAAAAATTTGGCGTTTTCGGCAGTCAGTTAAGCTGCAGTTGCGGTCGAAACCAAGATGTTTGACTTGTATCTATTGCTTATTCAGCTTTTAGAGTTAAAAAATTAAAAAAAAATGGAAAAAATTTTAGAGCTAAATTGACTGAGAGAAAGGAAAAACAAGGGCTTCGGTTGGTGGACTGTGGAAATCACGTGGGTCTCAGAAGGAGTAATCGCGGGTTCGAAGCCCAACGCAAGTTCCGCGTTTTCCTCGTATCTCAGGATGCTCGTGGTTGCATTCGTAGCGATACTATTTTCGTCTTTCGTTAGGTTATCCGGGCAAAGAATCGGCCTTACCGCTGATGAAAGTGGATTTTCCATCAAAATAAAAGCTTCATAAAGATGTTTCATCGAAACATATGTCGTTTTCCTTCTAATAGAGCGATTTCGTTAAGAATTGCATTAGGGCAGTGAACAAATTCGCTAAAGCAGTCACCCCTATCACACCATTTCTTTGTGGAAACCATTCCATCGCGATTGGGCATCCGTATCTTTACGGTGCACTTGTGTGTCATCAGGTCGCCGGCCATTTGGACACCGTCGTACCTTTTCTAGGCGCTAAAATCCAGAACAGTGAGCAGACATGTGATCCGTAGAATAAAAGCAATTCATAGAATCTGCATTCCGGTGATCGGTTGGGTTGCAATCAATGTCTTTCATCCCCGAACTGTCACTAAGTATTATGGTATCATTACTTGCTTTACTTCTTACTCCTACCAGTACTACAGCATCTGATAATAGTACTGCTATTACTGATATTAATAAGAATGGTTTGTGGTCAACGAAAAACCATTGTTATCAATATCAATAATAGCAGCACTATTATCAGATGGTATCGGGGCAGATAGCACAGTGGTAGTGATATCCGCTGTCACGAGCGTGGTGCTGGTTCGATTCCGCTCCGGGCCGACCAAGCCTGTCATCCCCTGGAGTCGGGAGATTGGTACCGTACTTGTCTAAGAAAAAATCACTGTCTGCAATCCTGTTGGGAAAGCTACATGCTTGACCAGCATTCTACGACATTCAAGAAGAAATGAAAATCCTCAATCAGCATTTGAAGCCATACGTAAAGTTGAAAAAACTTCGTGGACAATGGATGCAAGGAAGCGAATCGAATGTGAGAAGTGCTGGGATCCGCACAATAAACGTGAAGACGGGTCATATAAAAAAAATAACAATGGTGGTAGCAATATAACAGTAGCAGTTAGCACTGATAGTAGCCGAAGAGTGCGGTAGTAAATATTACTAATAGTGGACTACAACCACAATGATGCTGAGACATTTGCAAATCTCCAGAACGCAGGTGTCTGCAGTGGGAACGAACGCACTACTGCCCTTTCCGGCTAACGCATTCACCACCACACCATATTGGTCCTTCGCTTCATCTGTCTCGCAGCTAGTTCTACCGATCAATGCCATCAACAATAACTCGTCAAGGGATTGATCTGCGGGGCCAAAATCGGCATTGAATCCAGTTAGGCTGAGGCAGTAGTTGAACTCACAGTGGTAACTTTCTATTTGCTGCCTATTATAATTTTTCACTGCAGAGTATGATGCAAAGAACAACCACAACGATGCTGAGTTATTCGCAAAACTTGGGCCTTGTGCACAATTATGCATGTCCGATTTCGAAACCAACTTTCCTTGAACGTCGGTGTGACTAAGCAATATGTATTCTTTCTTTGATGAGCTTACACGAGGTTGATAATTATCTTAACCTTTTTATTTACTACCTATTCTTTTTAACCGCAGGGTATTTTGCGAAATATAACTGTTATAATGCTGAGATATTTGCAAAACTCCGGACCGCAGATGTCTGCGGTGGGGAACGAACGCGCTATTGTCCCTTCTTGAGAGTAACGCGTTTGCCATCAAAAGATCGATAGAACTAGCTGAGAGACAGGCGAAACGAGGGACATGCTTGGTGGTGGTGAACGTGTTACTCCCTGGAAAGGGCAATAGCTCGTTCGTCCCCACCGCAGACACATGCGGTCCGGAGTTTTGTAAAAATCTCAGCATTATAATTGATAATTATATTCATTTTCGGCTAACGTTTCGACGTCTTCGTCTTCCTCAGAGCCGATGATCCGAATCGATGGTCCACTCTTGTTATTCGTCTATACGTGGTAGCTTCGCTTTCGTGTCGAGTCAAAGATCTTCAGCTCTGTCAGCCTTCATCTAAGAAGAAATGCATATTGATTAGCCACACCGAGGTTCAAGGACAGTCGGTTTCGAAATATTACTACGCTTTATGCTAGCTGATAATAACACCGACTTCTTCAGGTTTCACTGTCCGGGAAAAACAAGTTACTATCACACTATCACCAGACCATCGACTCGGATCATCGGCTCTGAGGAAGACGGAGACGTCAAAACGCTACCCGAAAATAAATATAATTATCAACCTCGTGTAAGCTCATCAAAGAAAGAATACATATGCATGTCTTGTTGCTGAATTTGAGATTTTGATCCTGTGGAAATTGTGATGTTTCTTTAGAAGCATTTCCATTGCTTCGCAAGATGTCTGATAATCATATCACAGTCCTGGGCACTTTATGTTCATCCACGGCAAGTGGGCATTGAGTAAGATATAGCCAGTCTATCCATAATGGATCTCACCACAGGATTTTCCCAGGGAAGTTGAAATATGTTCTTTTTCAAAATAGTTTTTGGAAAGTGAATACAAAGCGGCCAAAGTTCATTTTGGGTGCCAAATTACAATGTGTAGCAGTAAGATCATCTCTCAGAAGTGTTTCTCAGTCTGCGATCGACTGAAATCTCAGACTGAATTATAAATGAATTTAATCAAGGAATCATGCCCGTCTTAAAAAAATGAAGCGCAGCCGTATGGCAATAAACTTGCCTTTGCATCGTATGAGCAGCAGTATACCTGCCTCGAAAACTATCAAGACTTTGGTACGGTCATTTAAAGATTCCAGGAAAGAGGGCTCGCAAAGCAAACACCACACCATTGCAATGGAGATTGTGCACGAGCTCATATGATTCACACAAGTTTTTGCTCTAGAAACTCACTATGTAATGCATAATCATAATGTTGCTGAGATATTTGCAAATCTCCGGAGCGCTGATGTCTACGGTGGGAACCGAACACGCTATTACCCTTTCCGAAGGCTAACGCGTTCACCACCACACCGTGCAAGTCCTTCGTTTCGTCTGTCTCTCAGCCATGTTATCGACCTGTGTGATAGATATTTTATAGAGAAGAACGACCTTTATTGATGAAAAATTTTACCGTTCTTAACGTATTAGACCTCAATCTTCAGTAGTCTCACCAACACATGGGGAACCATATGCTTTTTCTGCATATTTTTTCAATCTCCACATGGCAGTAATTGTTCCCAAGCAAGTGGCTTGCACTCTGTGACACCGCGGTAGTACGAATTCATTTTTATCTCGAAATCGAGGGATCCTATTTAGCGCGATGTTTCTTTAGTATACCAAGTGATCAGAGTAAAAAATCTCATTGCTTGTGGTGACAGGAAATGCACCCGTCAAGTCAGATGAATGCCTTATCTGTGCTGCTTGCACGTCGATGTTCCGAGATGGTGTGATTGGGTGTCGACAGACAGTATTTTAGCTGTTAGATAATCACTGATAACGCACTTAAATGCGCTTCTCGGGCAAACTTTTTTCCGTTTTCTTCCTGTTACCGTACATTTCGCGTTATGCTAGAATTTCACTTCTTCAATTTAGAAGCTTATACGAAATTATTGTATTTAAAACTGCCACTACTGATATTAAACTCAACAGAACATAGACGTAATGGTCAATTAAACAGCCAATTCCCACTTATCTACACCGACCATGGCATTTCACCTGTTACATGAAAAGCCCATGACAGGTCCTGCGCTATTGAGTTGGTTGAACTATTCAATGACGTGATGACAATGACGTTAAGGGGACTACTGCTGATTTTCCGATCGAACATTCTATGTTGGTTACAGAAACTATGGTGGGGCAATCTCACTCTATGTGAAATTTAGCTCATTGTCTGCCGGGCTCGATTTCCCTTGCTCGATTGAAATTCTGTCGTCCTTTGATTTTGATACTTAGTCACAATCTCGCTACCGGAAAACGTTTAGCACACTGATGACATCACTCAAATTTTAAGTAATCTAGTATTTCATTTAAGGCCAAACGTTTTGTTTGAATTCACTTTGATGATTCGGGGAAAAAGGAAAACAAAATGTTAGGGCTAAACTATCCAGGAAATAGAAAAGTTAAGGAAACGGTAACTCAGTTCTGGGCTTCATAACAAATTTTGAAAGAAGTACACAGGTGAGATAGTTCCGTCGACTTAAAGCTGTTTTTTCAATTACTGCTGTGTTATGGGATGGCTTAACATTTAGAGTCAGAAACTCGGTTTTCGTAGACAGCTGATAATTTTCTATGGCTATAATGCAATTGCGGTTTTTTAAACTGCTACCTAATTTTCAAACTTTAGAACTAAATTTTTAAAAAGAAATAGAAACAGTGTGTAGACTTTTGAAGTTTCAGATAGAATCTCAGGAGCCAATACATGAACGACGTATTTGCTGACATCAACGTGTTCTAATGGGCAAAATACTTCCTTTTTAACGGGGTTTCAGTATTGAAATTCTAGCCCCTATTTTAATGGGGAGTGGAGCTGGGAGTGTGGGTTCCGCTCCAGTCGCCGCGACGACGCTATTTCCAGCCGGGTGCCACTACTACCAAATGTCTATTGCATCGCGGACGAGTTTTCCGGCCGCGGGTCGGAAAATCGCGAAAGATGGAAAAAAAAGCAAAAAACGTGAAAAATTCTAGCCCCGGCGAGAAAAAGCTGACAAAGCTCTTATTCTAGCTTCCATGAAATCACGACTTCGTCTTGGTAGAAATAAGAAGGCTTGCATGTTGTTGGCTAACATTAAATTCTAATGGATTCATCTCCCATTAGTAAAATTCACTAGAGCTGAGCCGTGTTGGTTTAAATTTGGAAGTGGTCGCTATTTTTCCAAGCTGTAAGTGGAACTGAACTCACATCGGATTCGAATGCCAAATACTGTGCATGGTAAGTTTTCCACTGTCCTGAGAAAGGGCAGCTTAGTACGAAAAAGTGTCACTGTGTCCTAGGCATGGGACCATTTGAATGCCAACGCTTCCACAATATCATGCCAACTTAATCTAGCACCTCCTAGAAAATTGAGCAGAGTCAGTTGCTGAATGGCAAATATTCATCAACATTAAAATCTTTTATATAACCATTCGCTGAATGACTTGCAACTTGTCACTTTTCAGCATATTTCTGTAATTCCCTTCCAATAATCTCAGTTAGACACTTGCAGCTATGCGTAGTTCCGTCGGTCATTGTTCATGTCACGTTCCAACCAAACAGGTTCTCTCACCATCCCAATAGCTTAGTAATGCTTCCAGGGATATCAGAATTTTTTCGGAAGCTTTTGTTTCAGAGATGATCATGCAAATGGTTTTTGGCGGCGAATTCGACTACGAACAAGCGAAGGCCTACTGCGCCTCGATGGAGGGTTTTTCGGTGAAATTAGCGATCGTCTACGTTGTGAGCATTTTCTCTATGAAATTCTACATGAAGGATCGAAAAGCTTACGGCCTGCAACTGCCGCTCAACATTTGGAATGCTATTCTGTCGGTGTTCTCTGGTCTTGGATTTTTCTACACTTTTACGACATTTCTTAACGTCGCTTATAGCAAAGGAATTTCACGTGAGTATCTGCCACCGTTCTTACCAGCTGATATGGAGACAGCTGTGGCAAAAAACCTGATGAAAGACTGACCGTGATAAAGAACTAAAACTAGAAAAGTTTTCGATGGTCTTTTTATCAGAGTGAATCAGTCGATTTTAGAGATCCATACGACTATTTCGGAAGTGTACACGGACAAAACATGTGGTTACTGGATTTTTCTGTGGGTATTGTCGAAAATTCCCGAGCTTGTTGACACGTACTTCATCGTCCTTCGAAAGCGACCGCTTATGTTTATGCACTGGTAAAGTTCAGTTCTCTTTCCTTTCCATATCTGTTCCCTTAAAACCCTAGACTGAACGAAACTCTCCACCTGCCTTTACCTGATTTGTTGATAAACTACTTTTTTACGTGAGCCGAATTCACCTATTATGCAGATCTCAGCATTTGTTGCATTCTATTCATTTCCTCTCATACACTATCTATGAGGGTTCATGAAGTTGCGGGTGTCCGACTGCTGCTTGATGGTTTTCGTCTTCGTCATGAATATCGTTGAAAGCTGGTCGATTCGATTCTCTTTGGACTCCTGGGGTAACTGTATTAGGATGTTCACAGAAGGACCAGATGGAGTGAGGTCGTTCCATGCAACTCTGCCAGCTGTTTCCCAACGCCAGAGTAAGGAGTGGGTTAAAGGATTCCGGGCAAAGCCAATCCACCTCCTTTTTGGATTGAACCATCCGCGTAATCAAAGGCACCCCTGCCACTGCGCTATACACGTGATTAGAAGGCTGTCCGAAGTTTTCCTAGGTTTTTATGCCTTCATAACTTTCTAAAGAGCATATCCTTTCATGCCGATTTCGCCCTATACTTCGCAAAACATTTAGAAGTTACAACTCGTTGTCTGTCTTAAAATCGCAACTGTAGCAAATCGTTGAATCTATGCCACATTATTCCACAAGAACCCTTTTTCGTGCTGTGTCAGTGGAAACCACACCTGCGCAACCTTTCAACTTGTCGCTTGCTGTGCTCAGCCATGAGTACTTCTTGTTGTAAATAAATAATAAATGTGCTGACTTGTATGTGAGCGCGATTTCGATAAGCTTCACGCATTTAATTTCTACTCCACACTGTTTTGGCACATCTGCTGCTTTCACTACATGACCGAATAATTTATGGGTTTCTTCAGGTTGTAACTCGTTCGGTCCTCAAAAACGGGATATTGGTGTTTATCCTAGCTACGATACTGGTATTGTTGTATCTCAGTTGTATGCTAAAGGTCACTGGGTTAGAGCTCATGATTTTACAAAGAATACGCGACGTCGCTGACATGTCAGCTTGCTTCCTGTTGTATAGCTAAAAATTAAGAGAACAAATAAGTCCAAAAGTGAAGTGTAGCCTGCATAATCAGTGAACCGTCGATCTCCATACGCTTTCTACCACATCGGACGTTTTTTATGGACTCTTTTTTATTATTCGTCCTCCTTTTTAGCTGTTCATCTTATGATAACGAAGTCAAGGCATTTTTCGTCGTGGATAACCAACAGGATCAAAAAAGTTCTAGCTCCTTACGAACCTCTTGCAGAAATTGAATGTTATCTATAGCACAAAATTCCAACCAAATTCACTTTACTTTTGAAGTTGGCCTTCCAAAAAAAACTTCTCTTGTGTAAGAAGGTGATTATTGTGATGAACTCCTCAAACACAAACAATGAACAGATCATCGCAGTCATTCCTACAACGGTTCCTCAGATTGTCCTTCTCTGAGACATTTATCCTAAAGTTCTTATGGGTTTTGCTACTTCATGCATCCGACACAGATAAGAACCGAGTGAAGCTCCACGTGCTAAGATTTTTGTACAATTAAACTTTCACCTCTGTTGTAAAGCTACTCCAGCAAATTTTTTTACGGTGATCTGAAATTGTCATGCGAAAGCGTTTAAGGCCTGCTACCTTGCTACCCGTTGCCAGGAAAGTAACAATCGATGTATATTCTTGATCGGAGATTCTTATAGAGATGCTGTCCTCATATTGGATGACCCCGCCTGGAAAATAAATAATAACTGTTTTCCGTACTTAAAAGTCCCACTCCCAAAAATATCCTCTCGCTTCGTCAATACAATATATAATGCGTGTAGTATCGTGGCTACAGTGACAGTAATCATAAGTCTATCACAAATTAAACTAAAACATTCATCCAACTTTGTTCTTTCCGATGTCTGCAAATTGAGAATTCATAGACAGCGACAATGTAGATCGATGTCCAATCATCAACCTGTAGGATCAGAGCCACCTTCCTTCCCAATTAATGGAATTTCGAGGAATTTACGAAGCCATCAGGGTGCGTCAGCTCTGAGATTGAAAATATTTACAGGTACCATCATGCCTTAACCGGCTACTATGCGATCGTCAACTATTCAGAGGAAAACGCACACATGTTCTGGCTGGTGTGGACGAACTATGGTATTCACGCTGCGATGTACGGGTGAGTTATCCGCTCTGTCCAATAGTTCTGTGTCTTCAGTGTTGAAAGAGAACATACTAAATGTGGACAACGCGTAATGCGGGCACGTTAGCTTTTCGTTTGCAGTCGGCCGCATTTAAACTGCCAAGGATTAGGTCACAAGAGTTCTTTTTCCAGTGAAAAATGCGATTTTTAAAAGAATCTACCACTTTGTTTCCACGTAACACCTTCCTAGTAAATGACGAATGTAAATTCATTTGCAATTGTGTGTAACAATTCAGAGATACAACCACAATGGCGCTAAGATATTGGCAAAACTCCGGATCGTAATTTGCGGTGGGGAACGAACGCCTCATTAGCCTTTCCGTGGGCTGACACGTTCACCACCACACCATTTGGTTCCTTCGTTTAGCCTGTTTCTGGGCTAGTTAGTTTTCTATCGATCAGTGCCATTAGTACTCACCCGTCAACGAGATTGATCTGGGAAGCACACATCGGCATTGAACCCAGTTAAGCTGAGGCTGCAGTTTAAATGTTTAGCTGAGAGACAAGCGAAATGAAGGACTCGCATGGTGCAGTGATGAACGCGTTAGCCCCCGGAATTGGTAATGGCGCGTTTGTTGCCCACCGCAGACACCTGTTGTCCGATGTTTTGCAAATATCTCAGCTTCCTTGTGGTTGTATTTCGCATTATGCTCTGTCATAAAAAATTATTACAGGCAGCAAAAAAAAGTTAACAATGTGAATGCAGAGATACTCAAAGGCATTTCGTTTACAGCTACTACTTTTTGCGGTCTCTAAAAGTGAACGTTCCACCACAAGTCGCACAGACAATCACAACGTTGCAAATGGTCCAGGTTAATCGATTAACTTGTACTCTTGATGTTTATCTAAGCATTTTCTGATAATGTTGAAAAGAACGGAAACAAGGACTACAGCAGCTATTCATGAATTCAACGCAAGAGTGCAATGTGATCTGAATGTAGCTTTCTTTGCGTAAACGTTAAAAGGAATGGGAAGTGAAGTGATTAATTTCGTCTTAAAAAGAAGTCGAAACAGTTGAATCGTCCTTGTTGTTTATCAGACCAATGCTTAATTCAGTATGAAGGATCCTCACTAATAGTAAATAAACCTCTTCATATTGAAAGGTTTGTGTAGATATATTTAAACTGAACAGCGCACGTGGCGCAGTGGTCGGAGGCACCCTGCAACACACACGTGGAGTCGATCCTAGCGCCCATAGCCCACCATGCCTTCCATCCTTCCGGGCTCGGCAAATTGGTATCAGACTAGTCTGGGAGGATAGCGGCACTGGCTCGATACGTCGGTAGGCCACCACAAGTCATTGTAAAGCCCAGATATGCATTGAATCCCCCCCCCCCCCCCCAAGAAAAAAAAAATTCCTCCAAACGATGCTTAATGAACTTAATGAAATCGAATGCACGGCGCACCTCTCAGGGATTGATCAACGCCAAGAGCTTAATCCCTTATCCTTTATATTTCAATTAGAACATCTCGTTACTCGACAACCAATATTGCTCATTAGAAGCAGCAACCGGTGAAAAATCGTGTGATAGGTTTCTTCAAGCGAATCGTCAGCCATTCACTAAACGACCAATGTTCTTGATTCATTTATGGTTTTTAGTTTGCCATTGCGATGGCGGCTCAGCTACACGTTGGAATCCTGGCGATCAGTACTACCGGCCCCTATCCTGTGACGTTCAGAGGATGGTTCATCGGCATGTTCATGCTCATCACTTACTTCGCGTTGTGGATAAGGTCGGTTGTTGTCAGCAACATTTCTCCGATTTGCCAATTTTCCGGCGCATTTATCAGTGATTCATTGCAGATTCTACAATATCAGCTACTACAGTAAAGGGGGAAAGAAGTACGTAGCCCATATGAACGGTAACACCAAAAAAAGAAACTAAATCTCGTCTGTGAACGTGCAATAAACTTTTGATAACAGTGTAATACTCAGTAGCTGATAAGCTCGACACTTTCAATTTCTTAACAGCACTTGTGGCGTGGTCAAGTACATTTGAAAAAAGGTTCTTTTTAGTATGAAAATCGAACAAAGGAATCGTTGCCGAAAGGACACCTCCCACAAACACACATTGTGATGCAGATCTGAGAACGCTCTTGCAAAGTTAAGCAAGGAATCTAAAGGAGATCAATTTGCCCAAACAGCGACAAACCATCTTCAGCACCCTGCACCTTGAGTATTTCCGTCTATGATGCCAGCTTCTTGGTTAGAAGCCAAAAATCTCGAGTTACGAAGGACGTCACTGAAACCAGATCTTACGAACAGACACTCTACACGCCATAGAGATTCTTTTCCACTCTTTTAAGTATGATACCAGAAGGTTTCCTCAGATGCCGAACTTCACGTTCTTCTTGTAGCCTGAGATCGCATAAAATTCCCCGTGATCGCCTTACAAAAAATAAAAATCAAGAAGGCCGATAAGCCAGCTAAGCAAAGGGGTCCTTTTTATCCATAAAGAGAAACTGTTGTCACGAAATGTCGGCGGCGTAGGCTTCGTCGTCCATCCGTCCATTGTGTCCTCTTCTCTGACTCGTGCGAAATCCTCTCCTTCGTCTTCCGTCTTTAATTAATGCGTCATGAAAAGATCACTGTCATCAATTGCTACTCACCTACCGATGTAGCCGAAGAGTACGAATTAGATGCGTTCTACTAACAGCTACTTACTTGATATTTGATACTTGAATGGACCGTCCTCACTGGTTGTGCGGACCCAACCATAATCTCCATTTTCAGAGGTTTGCTGATTAAGCTATCATGGCTTCCTGGAATCCCGAGATCAACCTGGCCAAAGTCTGCCTCAGGTCTTTACCACCACAAGCAGTCGTAGCCCTTGGGGATCAGAGGGAGATTTGCCACGACTAGTTTCATACCAGAACGCTGGCGAATCCTTGTATTGCTTTACTCTTAACTGAGCCTCCTTATTGAAACGCCGTACTCCTTCTCAGCTTGGGAGACCCTGCCAGGGAATGGATCCCCGCTGTACATCGCAGTCCGATACCCAGGAATACCTCCCAGCCACGATAAGGCGGTGAACCGTTGGGAGGTACTATCAGTTGGAGCAAGTAATCCGCAATGATAAATTGTACTCTGAATTTGTCATCGAGGACTTCGACCCCAAAATGGGAAAGCGAACAAAATCGAATAGATGATCAGAAGATTTGGATTAGGAGAATGAAATGAGAATGGAAACCGTCTTGCAGGAATCCCGCCTGCGGTATGTCTCTTCCATGGAAACTCATTTTTACAGAGAAAGAAAACCGCCCCTAGATATGGGAGGTTCCTAACAAAATGACTCATGGAAAGACCGACCATATTCTCACAAAACCGGACATTGTGGCTGTTTGAAACACCGGTAATATCATCATCCCCTACAGGGGTCGATACCCCTTCTCCGCGCGAAGATTCGATTCAGCCCTAAATTGGAAGAGATTTCAAGTCATTGACCAAAAAGAAAAGGTCCAGATGTATATGATAAAGACATTCTGTACCTGACTGGCAGATTAAGGAAGACTCGACTAAAGATTGCGAGCGGCTAGTTGAAGGCCTTGAAAGTTGTGCCATATTAGTCTCCGCTCCTCATACGAGAATGTCAAACCACATTGCCGTCACATCTTCACTGCCGCTGAGGAGTTGCTCGAGAAGGGAAGGAAACTAAAGCCTGATCCTACTGCAACACATTTAACACGACTAGTAACAAATTTTAATTGTGCAAGAGCTTTGCTGAAAGATCTACATTGCCACAGGCTGAAGAAACTATTAGAAACAGCAAAAAAAGAACGTCAGGAAAAACGTTGCCGTATAATGTCCGACAGTCAGACCTAATGAACGAAAATGAGATCATCTTCTCTATATGACATGGAAGTGATAACGGGAAAGTTCTACACCAACCTTTTCTGTTCCACATTCTTCATCTAAAACCGTGAAATCCTCGCTTGAACAAAAAACTACCGAGAAATTTTACCTCAAAGATTCAAGTCACTATACAAGACACGAAAAAAGGCACAGCTCTAAGACCATATAGTGTCACCGCCGACTTTTTACAGCTGAAAGCTACGAATTGCATGTGCATCTTGCAACCCATGGGACGCTCTACCTTTTAAAAAGGAATAATCTCAAAACAGCGGAGGACGTCGTACACGATCATCCTCTCCAAGAACTGGGTGGTTCACTGATTACAGAAAGACCACCTCGTACATGTGCCTTGGCTACCCAATGAACGTGGAGAAATCAGAAAACATAAAGGAGAAATCAGACATACGAAGGTGTGCAGCTTGAGGCTTTCAGGCCTCTCATAGAAGCCACCGACTAACCAAGGAACCCAAAAATCCGCGCCTAGTTTTCTTATTCAGCAGTCCTCCCTATTATGCAGCAGAGACATCGGCTGATACTTCATCAGTGTCAAGAACGAGTTGAAAGACAGGAGAAACGAACGACCCACACGGTGTGGTGGTAAACGCGTTAGTACTTAGAAAAGGTAATAACGTGTTCGATCCTCAACGAAGACATCATCGACTCTGCTATAAGGGGAAAAAAGAAAGATCGAATAAAAATGAATGTCAAGAAATAGCGAGATTACTCCCATCTCCTTTTCCTAGAGCGTTCTTTAGATAGCAGGACCCTAACTTGAAAGTCAATAAGAAATTCTGCGTATTTTTGTTGAGCAAACGCGAGGTGTTACTATTCTTTGTTCACGATTAAGCTGACGTTTCGGCGAACTTCGCCTTCCTCAGAGCCTGGAAAGGTCAAGTTGATAGCAACCCACTCGACCAGACGCCTCCATAACTAAACAAAGAAACCCCAAACCAAGATTTCAATCACTTTGAACACAGCCTTGCACACTCACCGCTTTCTATGAGGTTTCCACTAAGTATGTCACGTAGAGACCAACCGCACAGAAATCACGTTGAAGTATAACGTGCCCCTCACATCAGAAAAGCAGTTTTATATACTGCCCCATCTCACGCGTGATAATGAGGCATTCTTCCCTGCGGTTCATTTTCGGATATTTTCGGATAATATTTGGAGGACCACCTCTGGAGGAGAATAGTGAGCGGTTCAGTGTTGATTTGCAACTCTATTAGGTCTAATGCTAAAGTAGCTTTGCGAAGAAAATTCGAAGACCTTTTGAGTAAATCACATAACACAGCTTCAATAGCGCACAAAAATATCGCTAAAGAACATCAAACAGATCACGTTAGGATAGGTAATGTGCAAGAAAATTCAAGGCTAACCGTGTTAGGAGGCATAACTCTCCCTGACGGTGCGCGCTCGTTATTAGAATTGGGGCCGAGTTTCTCACCATCTGAACCCATTTCTAAGATAACCTTGCGTAGGGTCGCATGTGGTTTACATGAACTTCAAGATAGACTCCGCAAAAAAGCTAGAGATGAAGCGCTAAATAGGTGCGAGCAACATCAAGTGGGGGCCCTACCAATAGCACCATTTCCCCCAACGTTCTTTAGACAGTAAGAGCCCAATAATGAAGTTGATGTTAAATTTCGGATGTTTGCGAATGAAACTCTCAAAGTCCTTAATCACTATCGCGCGAAAAGATACAGCTCCAACCTCACTTCAGTGCAAAAACGTGGTATGCGAGAGGTACGAGACCTGATAAGGTTGAAAGCCATAAGACTTTCCGTTAGTGATAAGGGTGGAGAGTTTGTCGTAATTCCTCATCAGTTAGATGTGGAGATAACGAAAAAGCATCTTGAAGATGCTTCGCTTTATCGCCCATCATCTGAGGAGGAATTCAAAAGTAAATACCGAAAACTCAACCACGAATGGGCCAAAATGGCAAAG